>CAODLS012410664.1:0-16302 GCA_948243855.1 Flueggea neowawraea | reverse complement strand
ATGAAGTCTGCTGCAGAATTTAAAATTTAACCTGCAACATACAGTATTGGTTTTTTTTTTAATTGGTCTTTTGCCTTTTGGGTTGCTGTTTTATTTTCTGTAATTGCTTATTACATGTTCTTTTCAGGCTATCAAGTACCTATCGGCTGCAGGATTTGGTGCCAAGCTTCTTGGAGTATTTGGTAATGGCATGGTTCAGTCTTTTATCAATGCGAGGACTCTTACTCCAGCAGGTATAAATAAGAATGGTCACATGGGGTGCATTTTATTTAGGTCTTTTGCACTGAGATTGATGGCCGTATACACTAAAAAATCAAGGTCTGAAAAAAAATTAGTTGATTTTCAAAAAAAATACGATATGGTAAATTCCATCAAGTGGATATGATATTTGGAGTGCTTTCAATTTTTTTGCATTATAGTATTAGATATGGTGTTCTTTATGATATGATATTTGTGCTCCCATTATTGAATGAATAAGTATAATTAGTTGATTTTCAACAAAAAAAAAGGATGAATGCTTGATTTGTTGTTACTGAAAATCTGAAATAAAAAGGTGAAAGGTGAAATGGCTACGGTTAATATGTTGTACTCTACCATATTATTGTGCTTTTCTCGATCGAAATTTTATTATGATTATTTGTCAATAATATATGATTTTTTTTTAAGAAAATTCGTTTTACAACTTTTACTCTCTTTATTTTCCATTGTTTAAAAAATTATCATAGTACTATATATTATCTATTACATAATAAATAGTTGTGTTATCCCCTTTATGTTCAATTAACTTTTGGAGATTTAAATTTCAACTTGTATGTATTCTTCAACTTGTCAGGTGCTAAAAAATTTAGGAAGTTGGCTTGCGAAATTATTAATTATTTTTTGATAGGCTCAAGCCTAGTTGGGAGATGTTAAGAAAGCAAGCTATTAATCAGTACAATAATATCCTTCATTCCATTTGAAAATACGAGTTCATTGCACAAAAACGCTACAAGCCGAGATCGAAGTCCGACGATAAGACTAATTAGATATGTTTATCTAATTATTATATTTTAGAGTTCATAAATATTAAATTGTATCTATGTTGTATTTTAACATTTAAATATTAAATATATTTTTGAATTATTTCAGATGTTAAATATTTTCATTTAGTTTTTTTCATTTTTATTAAATAATTAAATAATAATAAATAATAATAAATACAATAAAATTATAAAATAATATTGCGACGAAATTCCAGTTTAAAATTCGTCGCAAAAACGTCTTTTTCTTGTAGTGCACTAAGAAGATTCAAATCTTTAAAAGAAGTTTATAATTCATGCAGCTTTGCTTTGTGTGTTTCTGACACAACTTGTTTTGAAGAAGCAGCAGAACAATCTGAGTGGTAGATTGCTATGAAAGAAGAGATGCAAGCCACTAAAAGAAATTCAACTGGGGAGCTGGTTGACATTCCTGAAGGGAAGAATGTTATTGGGCTCAAGTGGGTGTTTCGAACAAAGTATAACTCTGATGGGAGCATTCAAAAACACAAGGCTCGACTCGTTGCCAAGGGATACTCACAACAACAGGGTACTGATTTTGAAGAAACATCTTCTCCTGTTGCTCGGTTTGAAACTGTGAGAAGTTTTTTGGCTTTGGCTGCTCAATTACAATTACCGGTTTATCAAATTGTTGTGAAGTCTGCTTTTCTATATGGCACTTTAGAAGAGGAAGTTTATGTTTCACAACCTCAAGGCTTTGTTATCAGTGGCTGTGAAAACAAAGTCTACAGGTTGAGAAAAGCTTTATAAGGCTGAAGTAGGCACCACGTGCATGGTACAGCAAAATTGACTCTTTTTTCCAAGACAACGGGTTCAAAAGAAGTGAAAGTGAGCCCACTCTTTACTTGAAGCAGCAAGGTAATGGAAAATTCTTGATAGTTTGCCTTTACGTAGATGATATGATTTATATGGGCTCTTCATTATCTTTTATTGAAGACTTTAAGTCATGCATGATGAGGAATTTTGAGATGAAAGATTTGGGCCTGCTGCAATACTTTTTGGGTCTTGAAGTAGTTCAAGGTGAAGATGGAATCTTTGTGTGTCAAAAGAACTTTTCTATGGAAAAATCATATGCGGAGGACCTTATGCTATGGTTTGGAAACTTCTGAGGACCATCTAGGAACTTTTCTTTAATTTTGGACTAATTTGTACTTGTGCTAAAGATGAGAAACAAAATTGAGAAGCTGCCGCCCAATCGAAACAAGATTCCTGTAATCGAAATTTACTTCTTCCATATCGTCACTTTACCGAGGTATTTTTTGAAATTTACTTCTTCCATATCGTCACTTAATGTTTAATTTACGGCGGTGTTACATTTTTCAGTTTGATATTACAATCTTAGCTTTCAAATTTGTGTTTTCTGCAAACATTCCAATTCCATTAATGACAAACTTTCCTGGAACTGTTGTATTTTGGCTTGTTTACAGGACCAATTCCATACCATTGATTTGTCTGATAATGAAATTGTCAAGCTGGAAAACATGCCATATCTTAATCGGTTGGGCACTTTGCTTGTGAACAACAACCGGATTACCCGTATCAATCCCAACATTGGAGGCAAGCTTTGATCAATGCTGTTATTTTTGAATCAAGTTGAATTGGTTTCTCTCGTTCATGTTAAGAGGTCAGTAAACCGTGTTGCTCATGACTTAATTAGGGTGTCCGGACTTTTATCTTGTCCAAGATAGTGACTCATTAAGATCATAAAAAATTATTTTTGAATCAAGTTGATTGGTTTCTCTTGTTCATGTTAAGATGTCAGCGAACCGTGTTGCTCATGACTTAATAAGGATGTGCGGACCTTTATCTTGTGCAAGATAGTGAGAAATGATCTCGTATTATCTGAAGATATTATTGAGCAATGAAGCTTCGACTTATTATTGTTAATATTGGCATTATTTGTTTCCGCCACATATTATGGTTTGTAACGCCGCATTACTTGCATCGCAAGAAAAGCATTAATTTCTTAAGTCCTTTTTATTGTTTTTAATGATTTCATTTGTAACAATAGTATTTGGATCTTTATTCGTAATATTTTGTCTTATAATCATATAGTTTACATACTTTACAACTACATTTATTACATATATCACGAAAAATTCAATAAATTGAAATATATAATGAAAATTTTGAAGTTCGTATCTAAAGAAAGAAGTGTCATGTAAAACTTAAAATTTTCAAATAATATATTTTCTTAGAATAACGTAACAATTTTAACAAAATATAATAGATGCTATTCTTAAAAGAAAAAATTGGAATTCTTTAAAATAAAATTTGTAATTACAAGGCTTTACCATATTCACTTTATGACCGACCTCAATTACGCGAAGTTGTGTATATATATATATATATATATATATATTGTTAGGGCAAAACTATAACTTCATTCCTGCAACTCCCGTTAGCTTCGTGTCTGCCAGCCGCCATTATATTCCTCTGAATAGAACAGCCATTGCAATGCCATCACCGGAACAGAAAAAAACAGAACTTTAGCACCGCCATTTCAAAACTAATTCCAGACGACATCGTAGAAACCATCCTGGTGAAGCTTCCCGGGAAGTCTTTAATTCGTTTCAAGTGTGTTTCCAAGCCATGGCGGGATCGGATCAGCGACACTTATTTTACCAGCGCTCATCTGCAACACAACAAAGAAAAACCCTTCATTGTTGCCATAGACGAAAACGGTATAGAGACGATGGTTATATTGGACAAGATAGCAGGTCATAATGAACTCACTGTGAAGGAGCGTCTAGATCTGCCCTCATACGTTGATTACAGATTCGAATGCAGCTGCAATGGTGTTTTGTGTATTACCAAGCGGCCGAAAACTGATTCAGGAGAAATTGAAGTTGTGTTGTTGAATCCGAACATCCGGAAACACAAAACTTTAAGCGTACCGCAACTCGAAAACACAATAGAGCAATTCGGGATTGGTTATGATTCATCCATAGATGATTATAATGTTGTAAAAATAATCACGAAGATGGATCCTAATAACTTCCATGAGCATGAGGTCGAAGTCTTGACAATAAAATCCAATAAATGGAGACGAGTGGCCTATGATCTATCTTACCATATAAATCCTTCGTTTACGGCAGTGTGGCTAAACGAGGCCTTGCATTGGCTTGCAACCCGTGAACAAACAGATGCAATCGCTCAGTTTGGCTTAGCCAACGAAAACTTTAGCGTAATTCCGCTTACTATCATTCAGCGCGGGCACATTATTTTCTGATTTTCGGCAAGGGGAGATAAGTTGTGCATCACTAAGCCATGATCCAAAATCAAGCAACATTTGGGTTTTGGAGGATGAAACTAATTGGGTCAAATTGTTCAGCATATCATGAGAGTGCATTCCCGTTAGCAGATTCGTTCCAATAAGATTGTGTTTCATCCGGGACAGTGTACTTATTGAGAGACGGCTTCTTGGATTTGCTGTCACGTATTATGTTGATGATGCGAAATTGAAAAACAAGGAGGAACTAAACTTGTCTATCACGACTGCGTGGCAATCAATTATTATGTGTCATTGTACCATTCTTTAGCTTTGTCAATCGTTTTTAGATTTCCAATAGTCTATTCGAACATTAAAACGGATGAAGATACATGTAATTTTTTTAAAGAAAATAATGATGAATCAAATAAAGTATATCAGCTAAATGTGGTGTGCCCAAAATCTGCGTCAAATCCAACAAAAACCATTATGTTCAATCTACAATTACAATCTGAGTATGTTTCTCCATTTTGTGGAAAAAAAAAGTATTGCTCTGACATGTCAATTAGATTGACACTCCACTCCATTAGCACCTACATCACCTTCCCCTAATTCCAAAAACCTCCATTATAGAAAGATGAGACTTATATCTGCATACTACCTTTGTATATAACTCTTCAAGCCGCCATTATATTCTCCAAATAGAACAGACCATGAGGGAACTTATTCATGAGCTATGATTCTCTGATCATAACAGGTGCAAAAGTAGCTACGAATCTGCCACTGTAAAGGCAGCGTTACAATTTTTCATCCACCGAAGACTACAAGATTGTAAAGATAATAACAAGTTTTTGCTCTCCCGACACTGATTAGTGCTGGTGAGTGTGGGGTTTTCACTTTATTTTGACAGTTGAGTGCTAAGGGGCTGGCCTAGCTACATTTTTTGATTAAATTAGGGTTATGCCATGAATCAATTTTTTGTGATTAATTTGCTATTTACATCATCAACACTGCCATCCATCTAGGGCTTCTAATCTTGATTTCTTTCTTTTTTCTGTTTAAAGCCCAAATTCTATGTCTTATTGTCATCAATGGCGAACTTGTCGATTCACAAAGAATATACCACTCGCACCGTCTGCCTCTTCTTTTGCCACGAAGATTTTTTTGGTAATCCCGATGGTTACTCTCTCTATGGTGTTGTCATTTCTATGCCAACAACCGTCGACGGAGAAAGAGGTTGGGAGGTCAAACCTCCGTGCTTACTTGTGCGACTTGCTGCCCCGAGACGAGTTGGCTTGGTCTGTGCGAAATTTGGCTCCAGGTTCTACTTCCTTGGAGGCGTAATTTCTCTTGCGCGTGATGATTGGCCTGCATGGCCATTTGTTTGTCCTGTAGAAGTACAAGCTTACGACCCTAACACTCTGTTTGGATGGGGTTTTGGTAAGGGTAATTAATGGAAAGAGAAGGAATGATAATAGGTGGAAAGGAACGGAAAGAAAAGAGAAGAGTACATATAAATCGTACCCTTATTTGAGAGTGAAAGAAAAAAAGAGGAGTGTAACTAATGGAAAATGTGTAAAATTAGTTGTTTCATCGCTTACACTCCAATTTGGAGTGTAAGAAAAATAAGAGTTTTGAAGAGGATAGAGAGGTAATTCGTACCCTTACTTACTCTTACTTACCCTTACTTACCCTTCTATTAAAACATAAAAATTTCTCCCGAACAATGGTAAGTAGTTACCCCTCCTTTACTTTTCTTTCTTTCCCTTTTTTTATACTCCATCCAAACACACTGTAAAGAGCCTCAAAACAGGGTGACGAAAGTTGCAGCAATGAACTCTGGAAAAGATTCTCCCATCACTTTTGAAGTGAACGGGAAATTCTATGTGCTGGGGGCTACTAACGAGTATGCCTTTGAAGATGAATATTGCATGTTTGAAGAATATGATCCTATAAAAAACCAGTGGACCAGGTTGGGAGATCCTCCTGTAGGTTCTGAACGTTATAGCTGGATTTCTTGCCATGTCACAAATCCCAAGAGAGTTCTTATTATGGGCTCTTGTGAAACTATATATATATATTTTTTTTATCCTCAAGTAAGAAAGTGGTCAAGTTTTATTGACATTCATGACTTTGATAATCTTGTTGACCATCCCTTGCTTGTAAAGGATTATCTCTATGGATCAGATTCATGCAATCAAGTGAGCAATTTAGGTCCTTGCAACTTCCAGGATGATCAACCCATCTGTGCCCCTGTTTGTCAAGCAGATATAGATTGGGGTTCCCCACTGAAGAGTTTTGATACTAAGTTTGTAGCTGACACAGCCATCGATCTTTTAGGTGATAAAGTATTTTTGTGTCATAGAAAGAGTTATAATTCCACTAGGTTCCTATGAGGATTGCGAACCATAAAGAGCTCCTGGGAGATCAGACGTGTTTTAAGCTCAAGTTCCTGCACCGTGACTCATTCAAATTCACAACAAACAGCGAACAAGTTAGTCTCAATAGTTGCCATGTTCTCAGCGCGGTAAGTATATAATGGTTTCTATGCTATGCATTTGGTGGGATTGCACATCTTTTTTATTGATAATAAACCATGCATTATACTGTTCTGTTCGTGTTGTCTTCAATTAATATTTACCAAAATGATGACTACCATCAGTGTTTTCTAAAACCAGTTATTCCATTTGTTTATGACCATTGCTGTTACAAAATCTGCATAAATGTATTAGAGCTAACAAAATATTGCTGGTACATGTACATGATCTGAGCTTATCTTTCATAGTTGTTCATATGTGGTTTTATTTTAATGTTTGATTATTACCTTATGTACTATTAAGAGTTAAATTATTCTAATGCTCATTGCAGGAATAGGTCGATGAAGAGAACATTGAGACTTGCTCGGTAAAGTTTTTATTTTTCCCATTATTCATAGTCATAATATAAGAGTGAAATTAAAAAGTACTTGTTGGAGCCTTGGAGGCAAATTTGTTTGTAAATATATGCCTTAGGTCAAATGAATAAGGAACCTAAGTGGGGTTTAACTATTAATATGTGTTTATGTTTCGATTATTACTTATAACTATTGTTAATATTAACATTGTTTCATTTCTTCTTCTCGTTGCAGGGAAACAAGAACGAGAGGATCCATATTGATTTCAAGAACATTGGAACTAACTTGGTAAGAATGTTAAACAAGTTCTCGGATGCTAAGACTTGCATTATTTTGACATTTCTTCTCATTTCAGGAAGAGAAGAACCAGAGGGATGACGAGAAAATTGAAACTAATAACTGGTGAATTGATTTTTCCATTAATGTTGCAATATTATTGTTTTCATCCTTTGTAACAGTTATAAGAGTATGATATAAGAATCAGATTTTACTATAATTACATTATTTTTGAGATTTCTTGTCGTTGAAGGAACAGAAAAACAAGGGGATCCAGGTTGATTTCGATAGCATTGAAACTAACTTGGTAAGGTTTTATTTGTTACTTCGATGTTGCAAGATATAGTTGCTTGCAGATATATGTTTTAGACTTAAAAATTAGATGAAAAGAAGATCAAATTGGAGTTTTAACAATTGATATCTATATAGCTTTTGAATTTTGAGCTATTATGGATGAGGAATCGATTATTTCTTACTGTTAACATTACGTTTTTTGAACATTTCTTCTGGTTGCAGGGAGCTAAGAACAAGAGAGTTGGCAAGAAAATTGGAACTGACCGGGTGAGATCTGATCTTTTTCTTGCCATGTTGCAATATTATTCTTTTCATCCTTCTTCATAGTTCTAATAAGAGTGAAAAAAAATCAAGATTGACTGTTGGAATTTTTATAACTCTACTGCTCTTTTATTCATATACTGAAGTATTGAGGAAGCTTCTCTTCGTGCAACAATCTTTCTCACACACCATTATTTTCTTTTTCTCTGAAAAAAACTCAATTCGGTGGAGCACTTTCTCTCCACAATCAATATATTGGAGCACATCTCTCCAATATTATCGATAGAGCATTCTCTCTATTCTTCAACACAAAAACTTCTCTCATAATTTAACCTTCATGGAGCACTTCTCTCCATAACGCATCTTGGTACACTTCTCACCATCTAGCTTGAAAATTGTATTTTACTCGTCCCTTGTTGTTTTGCAAGAGTATATACTACGGGAGATTAAGACTTCTTCATAGCCTCAGAGGGGGATATACTACGAAAAACAACAAGAAACATATACTACAAGAGTCATATACTACGAAAAAATTCCAACAGTAGTATTAGAGTCTTTGAGGGTCTTAAGGGACATGTGAGATTAAGAGAGATTTCAACTATGAAAAAAAAAGAAGAAAAAAAAATTCCAACATTGACATTATTTCGACATTTCTTATCATTGGAGGAACATAAACTTGACTTCGAAAACATTGAAACTAACTTAGTAAGATTTAATTTTATTCGTCAATGTTGGAAGATTATTCTTTTTTTCTTTCTTCATAGTTATAAGAGTTAAAAAAGACGCTAAAATTTAAATGTTGTCAGAAAATTTCTTTATATATATATAATTAGAATAATATTTCTATTTCTAGAGATCAAATTATAGTTATTTATCTTATATTATAATATATAAACATAACCTTTATGTTAAGCTTATTTCTTTGTAAGGCCACAACACTCTGACCTGTTAGTATGCCTTTGTTAAAACAAACTACGGGAGTCTTACTGTTAATAGGGTAAAGCTGCAATTTTGGTTGTGTGATTGTATATAGCTCTCCAAGCCGCCATTATATTCTCCAAAGAGAACAGTCAAGGAAATGCAATCGCAGGAATAGGTCATAATAACTTACCATGAGGGTTGCACGAACTCTTACAACCTTCCGGTTGTAGCAAAAAATTATTCCTTCATGATCATTACATGAACGATTAATCTGCCCCTGTTATAATAACGAAGGAGAAACCGTTAGTTGCACCATATTCATCCACCTAAGACTACAAAATTCCGCTTCTTCTTGGCATCCATGGAGAAGTTGTCGATGAACAAAGAATATACCACTTCCACCGTTTGCCTATTCTTTTACCATGGCGATCTTGAAGATAATATCGATGGTTACTCTCTCCTGGGTATTGACATTTCTATGCCAACAACCGCTGACGAGGAAGGAGGTTTGGAGGTCAAACCTCCGCGCTTACTTGTGCAACTTGCTACCCCGAATCTATATGGCTTGGTCTGTACGAAACTTGGCTCCAGGTTCTACTTTCTCAGAGGTATGATTCCATTTGAGATAAATAATTTGTCTGAGACACATGATTTTCTTGCAGATGTTCAACTGTATGACCCTATTGCTCCGGCTAACAATGCAAAAGAGCCTGTTAACAGAGTGACCAAATATAAAAAGATGAAATCTGGAAAAATTCTCCCTATAACTTTTGAAGTGAACGGGAAACTGTATTTGTTGGGGGAGCGTCAATTGAGTGCATATAAAGTTACAGATGAATATTGTATGTTTGAAGAATATGACCCTGTAAAAAACTAGTGGACCAAGTTGGGAGATCCTCCTGAAAGAACACATTATAACTGGTCTTGATGCCATGTCATGAGCCCCAGGAGAGTTCTTATCATAGACTCTTACAGATATATCTTTGATTTTGATCCTCAAGAAAAAAGTGGTAAAAAATTATTGACACTGGTGACTGTTATGATTTTGTTTCACATCGCTTGCTTGTAGAGGATTGTTTTTATATAGCTTCATGCGGTAAAGTGAGCAAGTTAGGTCCTTGTTCTTCCTTTGAGGATCGTCAGCCCATTTCTGCACCTGTTTTCCAACGGATATAGACTAGGGTTCCCCACCAACACCAAGGAATTTTGAAACTAAGTCTCTATCTGGCACAAACATCTGTCATTTAGGTGATAGGTATTTTTGTGTTGTAGAAACATCTCTACAGGATTTCTCCGAACCACGTGAACCTGATGTTATTCCTTGTAAACTGAGCTTGATTATCCATAAAGAGCTTCAGGGAGATCAGACATGTTTTAAGATCAAGTTTTTGCAACACGAATCATTCGAATTCAATACAAAAAGAGGCAAAATTATTCTCTGCAGTTGCCATGTTATCAGTGCTGTGAGTACATAAAAGTTTTTTAAAGGAAACTACATTATTTTATTTATTATTGGCCTCACGAAAGGGAAAACCAATCCCTATATTAATCTGAAAAAATTGGACGTCCTAGAGACCTTTTGGTCTTAGTTCTGAGAGTTTGTCAACTGAGTTACCCAACCTCAGAAAGTTTAGTTAGTGTTGTTCCTACCTTATTTACTATTAAGATTTAAATTATCTCAATGCTCATTGCAGGGAGACAAGAACAAGAGAGGTGACCAGAAAGTTGAAACTAACCTGGTGAGTTGATTTTTCCTTCAATGTTGCAAGACTATTTCTTTTCATCTTTCTTTACAAGTTCGAAGAGTGAAAAAAAAAAGATTAAGATTTACTATCAAGAGTTGCATTATTTTGACATTTCTTCTAGTTCAAGGAACAGAAAAACAAGAGGATCCAACTTGATTTCGACAGCATTGAAACTAACTTGGTAAGATTTATTATTGGTATTGTTTTTCTGTCAAATTAAACTTACGGCTTACACATAAAACATCTTTTGTTTGATAGAAATCAAGCGAAGAGCGGATTTCACTGAAGGACGTCAAAGAAGTCTTGCAAAGAGGGATGGTGTCCTTTTGGCAGGGGAAGGGTTTAACTTAAGGATGTCAAAGAAGGCATGCAAAGAAAGAACTTGTTTTGATGCACAGGATTTAACTTCCACTAATAGTGATTATATGTTGGCTTATTTTATGTTTTTGAAAGAATGGCTCGTTTTGGTGAGCTTTTTTGTTTGTTTACTTGATGTAGATGTTGCCACGACTGTTTATTGATCATATCTTTCATACTTTGTTAGCAATAGGAGAGCATATTTCTAATTTATATGCATTGTTGAACAATGTCGAGTGCCATTGACTCAGCCAAGACTGCTTTCCAACCTTTGGCCAGCAAGCCAACTCTGAATAGCAACAGAGGGGATTGGTGACGGATTATGATATTTCTGTTTTTGCCCCGTTATTCAAATATTTCCCCCCAATTCCATCCTGTGTGTGAAAATCAAATATCATCCTTGTCATGTTGAAACTCTGTTAAATCATTGTTAATTTTTTGCTAATTTTTATTCTATTATAACTAAAAAAATACACAATCTATATAAATTTCAATTAACATAAATATTATTGAGGAAATTACACCTCATGTCCTTTTTTCTTATTTTGATTTCATTAATAGCACCTAAGGGATTACCTAATATAATATATAACAATCACATTTTTGAATTTCTTAAATACAACAATATCAATACGTCTTTTTTTTTGTTTCTATCTCCTCTCTATTCTCTCTAACTCATCTGTCTTTCTCTTCACGCTCTCTCTAAATTCTTTCTCCTCTCTCCACCTGCTCTTCTTCTCTCTTCCCGATCGCTTTTTCCTCCTCCTGTGCCTTCGCCGGCCAGACTCCAGTCTGCCTTCGCCTCTGCCTGCTCTGCTGTCGTCTCTCTCCCCATCCTCTGATTCGGATACCTGACGGCGATGCTGTTGATGTAAACGATGGAAGGAGTGTTCTCTTGGAAGAGGTGAACAGTAGCAAGTTCATCAGGCTGAAGTTTTCTAAGAGTACTGACAACGCAATCCGAAGCAGAGTCAACGCCAGTGAAAAGAAAAGGGAAGGACAAATCGACAGAGGTGCAGAGGAGAAGGATGGAGTCAACGAGGGAGGAAGAGGAGGTTTGTGGGAAGGGTTTTGATTTTCTTTTGCAAGAATCTAGGCACACATACTTAGCAAATTTTAAAATTGTTTTCGAGGTAGAGATGACCAAAAGGAGGTCACAGGAACTAGCAATAATTTGGAGCAAAAGCCAGTAATTTTACCAAGATAAAATCAACTAAATATGCAAAAGAAATGATTTGGAATCCATTCCTTTTCCTCAAATTTTCGTCACGATTTCTTATGTGCAACAAACCATAAAATGACATCGCCATTGTATTGCTTGATTTGTACTAGTATAATTCAACTTAAATTAAGTTTGTACTTGTTATGTACTCGTCCTTTTCTCGTCTCGTCTTGCTCTCAAAAAAATAACTCAGCTTGTTCTCATATGTGCTCGTGTTTTATTCTTCATGTACTTGTTTATATTAGTCAAAACAATTTCATTTTTTGTTGTTATACTTATTGTTCTCTTTATACACACGTGTTGTTCTTCATATGTACTCGGTCTTAGTGGTCATCAGAGCCTTCATAACATTAGTCTATATTAGGATTATACTCCACATGTACTCGAGTTGAACTTAGTACTCAGATTATACTCTAGTTATACTCCGTTTTCACTGGTTTAAATGGTTTGGTCAAAGTGCGGGAGGAAAGTTGTGCATCGCAAGCCATGATCCAAAATACGGACATGATTTTAGCAACATATGGGCTATGGAGGATGAAACTAATTGGGTCAAATTGTTCAGCATAACACAAAAATGCATTCCCATTAGCAGATACGTTCCTATAGGATTGTGTTTCATCCGGGACAGTGTACTTATTGAGAAACGGGATGAACCTGGTGTCACGTATTATGTTGATGATGTGAAATTGAAAAACAATGAGGAACTAAACTTGTATATCACAACTGCGTGGCGATCAATTATTATTTGTGCTAATAGTTTAATCAGTTTCATCTAGATAACATATAGTCATTGATTGTTTCTGCATTATGAATGTTTCTGATTCTGACATTTTATCAACAGCGTATTTGTTTTTATATTTACATACAAATATGTGCCATTCTTAGGCTTTGTCATCGTTTTTGAGACCTGCAAACATATTGCAATGAGAAATAAAGTCAGAATCTACCACTAAAGAGACCGAATGTTAAAACAGATGAGGATACCCATAACTTTGAAAAAAAAAAGTGGTATTGCCCAAAATCTGCTTCAAATCCAGCAAAAACCAATATGTTCAATCTAGAATTACAATTCAAATATGTTTTTCCATTTTTTGGAGAAAAAGAAAAGAAAAGATTTCTCTGATTTATAATAGGTTTAAAATATATAGAAAGAAGAGACTTCTATCTGCATACTTTCAGCTTCCGAAAATAAGGGAGCAGAAAAAGTTAGTTGTACCGAATCTCGCAATTCATTGTTTATGATTCATCCACCGATGACTACAAAGATTGTAAAGATAATAACGAAGATGGGTCGTGATGATTTCCATGAAAACGAGGTTGAAGTAGAGAGTTGGTTTTTGTTCTTCCGCCACTTAGCCTCCTCCGTCCGCCACTGATTAGCCGCTGGTGAGCGTGGGTTTTTCATTTTATTTTGACACTTGAGTTCTTAGGGATTTGGGTTAGCTACTCTTTTTTATTAAATTAGGGTTATGCCATGAATTAATTTTTTTGATTAACTTGCTATTTACATCATCACCACTGCCATCCATCTTCTTTTTTTGTTGGAAGGCCAAATTCTACGTCTTCTTGGCATCCATGGCGAAGTTGTCGATTCACAAAGAATATATCACTCGCACAGTCTGTCCCTTCTTCTACCACAGCGATTTTAATGGTAATACTTATGGTTACTCTCTCCTTGGTATTGAGTCAAGCCTCCTCGGTTACTTGTCTTGCTGCCCTGAGACGACTTGGCTTGGTGTGTGCGAAATTAGGCTCCATGTTCTACTTCCTTGGAGGTGTGATTCCACTTGAGCGCAATAATTGGTCTGGGCCATATGATTGTCCAGCAGATGTACAAGTGTATGACCCTACTGTCCAGCTAACAATGCAAAAGAGCCTCTAAACAGAGTGACCGAAGTTAAACCGATGAATTCGAGTGGTACTACAATGAAGACTCTTACAAAGAGTTCTCATTGAGGACTCAAGTTATTTAATTTTAGGTTCAGTTATTTAATTTGAGGGGATAATTATTTAGTTGTAGCTCAAAAAATTACTTAATTTAGCCATCAGTTATTTAATTTTGATTGGTTACTTAATTTTGATCGGTTACTTAATTTTGTGATAAATTAAATAACTATGACTGTTACGTAATTGTTACTGAAATTACTTAATTTAAGTCTCAGTTACTTAATTTACTAAAAGAATCATCATTAAAGACTCTTTTTAAGAGTTCTCATTATAGTAACACCCAATGAATTCAGGAAAAGTTTCTTCCATTACTTTTGAAGTGAAGGGGAAATTGTATGTGTTGGGGGGTCGCGCCCCCTTTGACTTTAAAGTTAAAGATGAATATTGCATGTTTGAAGAATATGACCCTGTAAGACCAAGTTGGGAGATCCTCCTGTAGATTCTGAAAGTTCAGATTATACCTGGTGGCGTTGCTATGTCATGAGTCCCGAGAGAGTTCTTATTCTAGGCACTAAAACTGATATCTTTGTTTTTAATCCAAAAGAAAATGAGTGGTCAAGACGTATTGACACTGGTGCTAGGTATGAGTTTCTTAGCCATCCCTTGCTTGTAGAGGATTGTTTTTATGGAGCTTCATGCTGTGTAGCGAGCAATTTAGGTCCTTGCTCTTCCTTTGAGGATGATCAGCCCATTATGCGCCTGTTTGTTCCGCCGATATAGATTGGGGTTCCCCACCAAGAACCTTTAGAACTTCATTTGTATCTGACAGCCATCTGTCATTTAGCTGATAGGTATTTTGTGTTATACAAACAGTCACATCTCTACTAGGTGCCTCAGAACCTTGCGAACCTGAAGTCCTGCCTTGCCAACTGAACTTGACTATCCATAAAGAGCTCCTGGGAGATCAGACATGTTTGAAGCTCAAGTTCCTGCACCACGACTCATTCGAATTCTCTACTAACATGAGCGACGTTATTCTCAAAAGTTGCCATGTTATCAGTGCTGTAAGTATACAATACTTTAGTTAGCGCTGTTCCTAGCATGTCAATTTCCTATGCTATGCATTTGGTGGGATTGCACATCTTGTTATTCATTATAAACCATGCATTATACTGTTCTATTGGTTTTGTCTTCTATTATTATTTCCAAAATGATGAATGGCATCAGGATTTTCTAAAACTCGTTATTCCATTTGTTGATGTCCACTGCTGTTACGAAAGCTGTACGATTCTAGTGGAGTTAACAATATATTGCAGGTACATCTGACCTGCACTTATCTCACAAACCTATGGGAGTGCTCTATATTTTTAATGTTATCACTGTTAGACTTCTGTTCAAAATGTCATTGGTGTTTTACTAACCTCATGGATTAGAAAATTCCACAACTTGAATAAAAAATGTCATATAAATGTTTGTGATATGTGGTTAATATTGATTGCCCATAATAGCCATTTAAGGTATTAGGTTGTTGTGATGGAAATTGGCCACTGCATTATGGACCAGTTTTTGCTGAGAACATGATGCTTGAGCACTTTCGCAAAACATGGATAAAGCTCTTTTCTTAAAAAAAAAAAAAAGAAAGCTCGAATTGTCCGTAGCCATTTCAGGATGTGTCATGCTTCCGGCAACTTTGATCAATTTTTGGCAATATCTATATGTAAAATGCTAATGTGTTGTTTGATTTCCATTTGGTTTTATTTTAATGTTTGATTATACATTATTTGATATTAAGATTTGAATCATTTTAATGCTCATTGCAGGAAGAGGTTGGTGGCAAGAACATTGAGACTTACTTGGTAAAATTTTGTTTTTTCCCTTCTTCCCAGTTATGATATAAGGGTGAAAAAAGACATTTAAATTAATGTTCTTGAAAATTTGTTGGAGCAAAAATTTGTTTGTAAATATATGCTTTATGTTAGATGAATAAGGAATCAAAATGGGCTTTAACTATTGATGTGTATATATCTTTCGATTGTCGAGTTATCAAGGATGATGGATGGGAACTTTTTATTACTTATTATTATGAAGATTAACATTGTTCCCACATTTCTTCTCGTTGCAGGAAGGGAGGAACTACAGGATCCATGTTGATTTCAAGAACATTGAAACTAACTTGGTAAGAATTTTTTTTTTCCTTC
>CAODLS012410020.1:0-11508 GCA_948243855.1 Flueggea neowawraea | reverse complement strand
ATTTTTCATGTTCACACTTGGTGGGTGTTTAGGTGACAATTTGTAGCTAATATATGTCCTGGATCGTTTATTGCCAGATTCGAGCAGAGAGGCAGCTTTTGCCACCGATTGAGTCAATTTTAAAGCAAATGGACACAGCTGGAACAGAACTGGTGTGCTTTCAAACATTGCAGAAGCAAGAGCAGTTGGCAGCATCACTAAGGATCAATGGTCTTTGGGAAGAAGTTCAGAAGCAAAAGGAAGTAGAGCAGATGCTGCAAAAGCGATATGGAGATCTTATTACTGAGCTGGAAAGGGTACAACATATCGTCGAATATTACAGAGCATTGGAAAGACAAGGCAAAAAGAATGTTGCACGAGAGGTGGAGGCTGAAGCACCAAATCAATCTGCGGTTGCAGGGAATCAAATTGTTGCTAGCCAAGAAGATGCTAATGCTTGCCGGAAATCTGGAACTGATGGTAATTTAGAGGAAGATCATGCAATGCTGAACGCTGATGAAAGCTTACATAATGATGTATCTCCTGCTGTTGATGAATTGAATAGAGGATTGGTAAAAGGTAATGGCCAGGAAACTTTTTGCACATGTTAGTGTGGTTTAGCTACTAATAACCAAACCGCAATTTCAGATCAGTACTTCCCAGACAGATAAAATTAAATTGTTGATTTGATCCTCGCAGAAGGGAAAGAATTGAATGATGGAGATGCCAGTGCTAACTCTGAAGCGACAAAGGACACATCAGTTGAGAATGACAGCCAAATTGTAGTGGAAGGAACAAATCCAGTTGATCTTGCAAAGACGGCTGATGGTAGTACCACTGGGGAAGAAATGAAGAACGACAGTGGGGAAGTTTAGATGACGACAACAAATGATGAGTAAAATCTGCCTGTTAAGAATGGGAACATTATTGACATGGATGATTGCCAAGTTTACAGATGCACTGGAAGTTTCTCTTCGATGACGAATCTGGATTTTTCCTTCCCATTTTCGAACAATTTTTGTTAAGACCTGTCATAGCATCTACAAAGCAAAGAGAGCTCAGAGGGCACTGCTGTATTAGAAAGAAATGTATTCTGCAGTGCCTTCTATGGAAGCTCATAAGAAACTTGTAACTTTTTCTTTTGCATTTTTGAACTATCTGGGAACAAAAGGTAGTTGAGGGACATTGTAAGAAGAATCTGGGTCCTCTAAATCATCCATTGAAAGCCACTAGCAACTAATTTATGCTTCCTTAATACGAGGAAGGGGGACCTTCTTGTAATCCATAAGATGTGGATAATGATCTTGATTTACTTTTTAAGGGATCGTTTGGATGTGATTTTTCACTTCTTTTGTTCGAAGTGAACAGCCTTAATTGTTTTGGTTTAGATAAATTAGTTGAAAGATTTAATTATAGTAATGAAATGGACTAATGATCATTTCATTAATAGTTTAGAGCCTCTCTATGGGTGAAGTCTTATTTAAATCTACTAGTTCTAGTAAACGTGCTTTGCATGTAAATTTTTATTTTTTGTCAAAATTTTAAAAATTTATGTTCAATATTAAATTATATATATATATATATTATTTTTTTATAAAGTAAACAAAAAAATTTAAATAATGTATTCATTTTAATTTAATTAACTAATTCATTCTTTTTCGTTAATTAAAGTTTCATCCTAAATGCGCATCAATTTCTTTCTCACATTAGTTAAAAAAAAATCAATATCTTTCTCACATCTACCGAAACAATTAACTTTATACATTAGCAATTTTATTTGCAACTAAACTAAATAATAAGACATTTTGACAAAAGAAATAAAAATTGCTAGAAAAATACTCTATTGCTTTCTTATGATAATTAATCAAAAATTAATTGAACTCCTTGTGTTGGAAAATCGGGTCTATCCATGACGATAATGGGTCGAGTCTGAGTCCGTCAGTTGTTCGGTTAACTGATGAGCCCAACCAATTAATTGTATTTGGTTGTGGACTTCTTAATAGGACTACATGAACCCAATTAAGAGGGAAATCATGTAGGGAATTTGTTTCTTTATCTGAATATAAGATACATATAAGAAAGAGAGGCAGATGAGGGTTAGAAAAATATCACATTTTTTTCTCTCCTGCTCTCTGTAGAAAAACTCCCCTCTCTCTCTCTCTCTCTCTCTCAACTAGAGTCTTTCACATTCTTCAAGCTAAGAACAAAAAGAAACACATTTTTTCTCCTTTAGTCAATCTGGTCTCAAGAGGCACTTAGACGGCGTATTCATCAGTTGTTCTCATCCATACGGATTGTGATTTAGCTATAGACGCTTGCAGAGATCCTATTCTTTCGCTGTGCATCGCTGGTTTAGCTGGAATCGAGGTAGGTATTCAATCCCTTGTTGATTCTTGTTGGCTATAATGTATGTTGGTATGCTGCTTGCGCACTTTCATTGGTATCAGAGCGTGCGAGGACATATTTTTCATTGATATCTAACCATATTTGAATGCCTCTAAGTTTGACACGTATCGATGTGCATCAGTGAATTTGTCGGTATCCGTTACTCGCTTTGTTTCGACTTTGTGTTAAATAGTAAAAACCCGAAATTCTGATGTGCAAATTTCGAGAAACCAATTGTGTCATTCGACTCAGGACATTAACTTAGACAACCTGTCCAAATTTCATCGAAAAATTCGATCGGGAAGGCCTTCAAATCGCACAAAACTATTCTAAATCGATCTGTGAGGCAGAAAATTGATCTGTTATGCAAAGGGAACTAGGGCACACGTGTTCGCCCCTAATTCATCTGAGCTATTCCCAGAGACCAACCAGAACGAGACACGTGGCTTAGGTCAAATTTGACCGTACAACTCTTAGGCCAATGGACGTCAGATACGTGGTTGCACAACCACTTGAAATGTGGACATCTCGGATGACCACTGGCCGGCGACATCGCGTACTGATCACCGGCTGGGAGTGGTGGCGCGTGACAGCGCGTATGAGTCCACGAAGGCTCGTGTTGACGGGTGAAAACTTTCCGATAACGCATGGTGGCGTGTGAAGCTTCCTCCGACGTCTAAAATTTTCCAAAATTTTAAAAAAATACGTTTTACATTTTTTTGAATTTTTTGGTAAATTTTGTTTAATTTTTTGAATACCAAAATTAATTTTCCTTGAATTATTTCGAGTTTATTAAATGTAAATGGTGTATTTTCTGTTTGAATTTGATTTGGAAAATTTATGTTATTTCTATAAAATATTTTGTTTTTATACGTGTTGTTGTGGCTACTTCCATTGATTGTGTCATTAATCAATAAGGTGCATCAGTTGTACTAAACTACCTTTTTGTGTTTGCTTCAGATGGTGACTCTTAGAATCCCGATGGCACCTATGAATAGGGTCACAAAGGCCATACTGAGAGACTTGAAGGAAGAGCTTAATAACATTCAGATGGACCCCAGAATTCGAAGAGATGATATTGAGGGGTTAGTGGAACACATTGTTTGTGTGAATGATGCAATCCAGGAAGTGGTATGTCATGGTGGTTTTAGAATGGGTAGAAATAAGTCTAGAATGATAGAAACCATGATAGGATCACTTAACAATATTGACCTGATAATATGTTTTATCCGCTCAATAGTTGATGGGAACTTTTGAGCAACCCTTAGGGCTTTCCTAAGAGAGGTGGTTGCGGGAGGTATATGTACATGCTCGCTGACCAAACCACCTATGGTACTTCGTAGTGGCCAGGAGCTTTATTGGTTTAGTGATCTTATATACACCATTATCGAGTTATTATGGTTGGAGGTTGAAGAGTCATTTCCGAAAACTCGTGCTTATGACTGATTGACATCTTAGTATTCTGAGTCGAGTGACAAGTTGTTAGTTACTCGTCATTTTATACATAAATAAAGTTCATGGACATGGCTTAAGGATTTGGTTTTAGGACATTGGCTTACATTAGTTGTTGATATTTTCTATGTTGAGATAATAAAATTGCATTAGTTGCACTTATTATTATTATTATTATTATTATTATTATTATTATTATTATTATTATTATTATTATTATTATTATTATTATTATTATTATTGTTTTGAGCTATTTATTGTGTTAAATTGATTGATTATTGTGGATGCAATTATTTATATGTTAAATGTTGCTTTTTATATTATTGCATTATTAACCATGTTTTGGACTCACTAATGCAATAACCAATATAGAAACCCTAAGTTAAAATACTTAGAGATCGAATCTATAAGTTGGATCTATTAATCATTTACTATCCTTGAAATTAAATTTAGGATACTTAATTATTGAGATAGAGATGGTAATAAAACACCTAGTGTACTATTCGATTCAAAGCTTTATAATTGATTACACTTGTTTAATTTCTGAATGGATAGTAAATGCTTGTGTATTGCAATATCTTCTCATTGAGTGCGACTTTGTGTGATAGATTTCTAAACAATATGACTACTGCTTTGAAATCAATTGTTGTTGAGCTTACCAAAGACAACAGAATGAATGACGACAATGATGAGATTTGAGCCATGAAAGTCCAATATGTGTTGGAGAAGCAAGAGGCTTATGAACCCTTGGGAATGATTATGGTCGAACCCGAGGAGGGCACTACCACACAACATAGGCGTGACCATGAAGCCTGTGACGACTCAAAGTCGGGTCGTGACCGGCGTACGAGGAGAACTGTCTATAGGAGCCCTGCCCATCTCGTACAAGTTTCGGAGATCAGACATCCTACCCAACTTATTTAATAAAACTGTTATAAAACCATTTAGCTTGTATAAAACATTAAATACTGAAAACAAATGAATAAACAAAATATAAGTTATACCAAAATAAATCATAATATCAGTGACTATAGAAATATAGCAAAATCAAGTGTAAGTATAAAAGTCAAAATATACCTGGTAACTCAACATCAACTCGATGTGGAGCTCTAACAAAAATAACATGAGCCCGAAACAAGAGGGCACTCATTATCAAATGGAATGCCTCACTAGGGGACGGTTACCGAATGCCAAAATGTGAACCTGAGAAATAGATAACGGAGAGTAGACAAGAAACAAATAAAAAGGGGTAAGAATCCCTAGTGAGGAAAAGACACTCCAGATCGACTCCAAGCTTCACAAAAACTGTTTTGAAAACATTTTAAAAATACCACATGCGTATATAAGTATATACATATATATACAATAATACATAATATTAGTTTTGGAAATTCATTTTTCGAAAACGTTCGCACCCAAAACAGACAGCATGCAAAAACAGACGAATACGTATATAAAATACATATATCAAATATGATATAACAGAAACAGATATGAGACCAGAAATAGACAGAGTATGTAAATGAGTGGGTTCCGCCACTAATCAATCATAAACAGAGTACATGCATCTGGCCGGATACACAACTTCCATTAACCCTGGTAACTGGGCCTTGACTTCTCAATGGTACCAAAGACTACGTTTCACCCTACGTAGCACATGTGTCTCATACTGAATATTATATATATATCAGACGTACACACAAGATAAAATCATTTTTCAGAAAATATTTATAAACCATATATAAATATTTTGAATCTTTCTTTTCAGAAACAGAGGTTTTCATAAAATAATAATAACGTAATCCAGATGATTAATTAGCCAACCATTAATTATTGCATTTTCAAATATAGTCCAAACACAAACAAAAACGTATAATAGAGGAGACACAGTTCGTGTGTCTGAAGCTGTCTTTTAACTCACTTGGAATCCGAAGCAAGGGATCCAGTCAGGTACCACTGGTGGGTGGCTGGTCGTGCTGGCAGAGACATGAAGCTAAAATAGATACACAGACATAACAGATATCAAAAACCAAATGCTAGTACTGTGACGGTACCAAATGCATGATATGCAATGCAAATGCAGACACTCGATTTATGACAAAAATCATATTTCGATCGAAGATCTAACTCTAAAACCTTGAAAATCGAAATCTATGCAAAATTCCAGTTGGGTCCCTCAATTTTTGTAAAATTACGTTTTGGTCCCCGACCCACATAAAATTACAAAATGGTCCTAAAAATTTTAAAAATTTCTATTAGATCCTCCAAATAGTGAGAATGTCCATTAGAGCTCTCAAACTCTCAGAAATTGAAAATTAGTCCTTAAACTTTCAAAATATAAAATTGCTCCCTAAATTAGAAAATATCAAAACTAATCCACAAACATGCAAATATTGGAATTGGTCCCTACAACAGAAAACCACACAAAAATGTCCCTAAAACTGAAACACACGAAACCTCCATCTACATTACCTGAAATCATCCTTTAGAACACAAATCTAACCTTAGTTTCTATCAGTTCATCCTAAAACCATAAATTTCTTTAATTACATTTTCGGACTAAATAAACTCATAAATAAAAATCATCAATTTCTCATCAATCAAGCCAAATCTATGTTCTCACATGTTCCTCATACCAATATCTATCATAAACAAATCCAAACCAAACCAAAAATTCATACAAAATCGAACCCTAGCTCCAATTATACCCATTTTCGTTCAACCATGATTTCAAGAAATAAAATGCATAAAATGGAGCTAAAAACAAAAAATAATTGATGAAATTACCTCAAGTTTAATGGAACAATGATCTGAGGGCAAGAGGGAGTGATTTGGGTCGGATTTGGGTGAAAGAATGAAGAGAAAACGAATGAAAGAGAGAAGAGGGTCTGCTGAATTTTAAAGAGAAGCAGCAGACTAAAACGACATTGTTTTGGTCGTTGGTGAAAAAAACGAATCGAACAATAAGTTGTCTGGTCCCTCAGTTGAAACACGTGGGAACGATAGGTGGAACCCACGGACGACAGCGCTCTGCGACATGTCGTTTGGCGATGGTCTGAGGCACGCATATGGACGGCAACATGCCCACACGAACGACAACCCTTCCAGCGACAGACGACATGCAGCTTGGCCACCAACGGTAGACGATCGGTCGTTCGGTTTCCTTTTTTTCCAAATTTCATTTTCAATTTTCCACCAATTTTCACTTAATAAATCATCTCCAAATCACTCCTAACCTTCATTAATCGTCCAATTAACATCTTAAACATCAAATTACCCTTCAATCTCCAAAAATAAAATTTTAATTTATCCCAAATTTATAAAAATAATAATAATGATAATAATTACCAAAAATATGGGATATTGCAAAGCCTATGAAGCTTGGAAGAAGAAGAATACTATTGCTCGTATTATCATTCTGAGTTCAATGGATGCTGATATTGCTAAGCAATTCACAAACTATGAGTTTTCGAAAGATCTCTGGACTGCATTGAAGGAGCAATTCAGCGGTGTATCGCTAACTAAGCTTCGGTCTTTGACTATAAAATTTGACATGTACCAGAAGCATCCCGATCATACTATGAAAAGGCATCTCAGGGAGATGGGAAACATGATCATTGAGCTTAGCAATGCCGGTCACAAGCTAACCGATGACCAAAAAATCCAAGCTGTCATTCGTTCCTTCCCAAGCAGGTGGGATCAGATGAAGCATCACTTGACGCATGCTTCGAACATCCAAACTTTCATTAACACAACACATTATCTTGAGATTAAGGAGGACTGTCCGCCGACTCTCAAAATCAATGTTGAGGCTCATGTAGCTAATTCTGGACCCCAAAAGGGTTTATTCGGCAAAGAGAAGAGGAAGAATAGGGCATTCTGGTTCAAGAACAAAGGAAAGCATTTCAATGGTAAACAAAAACAAAAGGGGCAGCAAAAGAAAAAGGACAAGGGCAAGTCGCACATTTCTAAGATGAAATGTTACAATTGCCAACAGAGGGGGGCACATTGCCAAAGACTGAAATGCTCCTAAGAATGTACAACACCTTGACCCCTATTTACATTGTGCTTATGTGGTAAGTTTTGTATTCCTAACTAAATGCCACCCTCAATGGGTGATTGATTAAGGAGCGAGCGACCACGTGAGCAAAGAACGTGAGGCGTATGTCCAGTTCCGTCGAGTCCCTCATGGAAGAAAGTGGATATATATTAGGAACAATGCAAAGGTGGAGATCCAAGGTATAGGCACTTGTATGCTGACCTTGACGTTGTTGCTACATGATGTCCTATATGCTCCTGAGATACGAAGGAACTTGGTTTCTATTTTATCTTTGATGAATAATGGATTTGATTTGTCTTTTGAGAACAACAAAGTATATTTGTTTTTGAGTGGTACTTATTATGACTATGGTTTTGCCATAGATGGTTTTAGTATTATGGATTTGGAGTATGTAAATAACAATAATGCTAGTTTTCTTATGTTATTGCATCATCGAAATAGCACGTGTGATGTTAAGCTATGGCATGCAAGACTAAGCCATATTGGCCAATAGCGTATGGGTCGTCTAGCCAAGGCTGGTCTGTTAGGTAATTTACAAAAAGTCGAATTAACAACTTGTGAAAATTTTCTTAAGGGAAAACTGGTTAGAAAACCATTTGGTAAAGTGACATGAGTTGAATATCCATTGCAGCTTATCCATTATGATGTTTGTGGACCAATGAACGTGAGAGCACGTCATGAAGCATATTACTACATCACATCTATAGATGATTATACACGTTATGGTCATATCTATCTGATTTTCCATAAGTCTAAAGCACTCAGTTGTTTCGAAAGATTTATGAGTGTAGTTGAAAATCAGCTAGATAGAAAAATCAAGGCATTGAGAACCGATTGTGGTTGGGAATACCTCTCCGAGGAGTTCAAGGCATTATGTGATGAAAAGGAAATTGAACACCAATTATCAATTCCTAGGACCCCGCAACAAAACGGTGTGGCAGAAAGGAGGAATATAACACTCCTTGACATGGTAAGATCCATGATGGTTGAGGCCAACTTACCAATCTCTTTTTGGGGAGATGCGTTGCTCACAACAACTTATGCCCTAAATCGCGTTCCATCCAAATCCATTGCCACCATACCTTATGAGATATTGACAGGTTGTAAGCCCGATTTATCTTATTTAAGGCCATGATGTTGTGCAACCTACGCCCATTACACCTCTAACAAGTATGGAAATCTTAGTCCAAGGGGTAGAAAAAGGCATCTTTGTAAGGTATCCTAAAACTTCTAAAGTATATGTCCTTGTGGGAGAGCAAGAGGATGGCACGGTAACCGAGTACAAATCTCGAGACATCACCTTCCTTGAGAAGGAATTTCCAAAATTGGGAGAAGTGAGTACATACTTCACATTTTATTAAACATCATACCATGAACATTCAGGATCACTCCATTCGAGTGAGACAGATTTTTTGGCTGAGCATTAACCTTTAGATTTTTCACCTCAAGCCAGTATGGATGTTTATGATCCTAACTCAAGTGGGAGTATAGTTCCTAACTTGAGTGGGAGTGAGAACCTTGTTCCCATTGGGAGTACAACAAATCTTGACGAATACATGCGATTCGTGTATCAAAAGGCAGAACCGCCTCGTAAATCAGAGTGAAAGTTCCACGACAACATTTTTCATTAGAAAAACCGAGTGAAGCTTTCTTAACATTAATTCCACTAGATAAGGAAGCACCCACAAACATGCAAAAGGTTTTAGAATCCCCAAGCAAGGAAGAATGAATCAAGTCAATGGAAGAAGAGATGACATCTATGAGTTTGAACCAAGTTTGGGAATTGGTTGAACTCCTCAAAGGCTGAAAGGCCATTGGGAATAAGTGGATATATACGATTAAGTGTGACGCTGATGATAAGCCTATCAAGCGAAAAATTCGCTTAGAGGGGTTTACACAACATGAAGGAATCGACTATGACGAGACCTTCTGACCTATTGTAAGATTTTCCTCGATAAGGTTGATCTTAGCATTAGTTGTTGCTATGGACATCGAGCTACATCAAATGGATGTGAAGACTGCATTCCTCAATGGGGAACTGGATGAAGAAATCTATATGGTTCAACCTGAAGGTTTCGTAGTCCCTGGCAGTGAGCATAAAGTTCTCAAGCAATCTTCAAGATAATGATATATTCACTTTTATGAGGCGATTATCTCATTTGATTTCAAGATGATCAATGAAGACCATTGTGTATACCTTAAACGCTCAAGAGGCAAGTTTTTCATTCTGACGTTATACATAGATGACATTCTTGTTTCAAGTAATGATCTAACCTATATCAAGAGTGTCAAAAGCTGGTTGTCGACCATATTTGAAATGAAAGACATGGGAAACACAAAATATATCCTTGGGGTTAAAATATTAAGAGATCGATCTAAGAAATTGATATCTCTTTCACAAAAGAGATAAATTGACAAAGTCTTAGAACAATTTAACATGCAAAGTTGTAATCCTGTGGCAACCCCAATAGCTAAGAACCATGAACTTAGCTATGAGAAATGTCCACAAATGGCAACATAGAAGGAATGAAGAAAGTTCCATATGTCAATGCCATTGGTTTCCTAATGTATGCAATGATGTGTACAAGACCTGACATATGTTTTGCTGCTGGTTTGTTAAGTAGATTCTAGTCAAACCCTGGAAAATTGCACTGGCAAGCAGTAAAATGAGTTCTGCGATACTAGAAAGGTACTGCTGATTTTACACTATGTTATCAAGGAAAGGATATGCGATTGAGAGGATACACAAATGCAGATTTGGGCAGAGATGTGGATGAGAGGAAATCCACCTCTGGATATGTATTCTTGCTTAACAAGGGAGTTGTGTCATGGAAAAGAAAGAAAAGGACAAGTGTAGCATTGTCTACCATGGTGTCACGACCCATTCCCGGGGTCGTGACCGGCGTACAAGGCATACCGTCTGTGAAAGCCCGGCCCATCCCGCACAAGCCTTCCAGAGGTTCAAAGTTCTACCCATCGATTAATTTCCAAAACATTTATTGGAAAAAACATTTTTATAATTAAAACAATACATATATAACTCAATATATATAAATATAAACCAAATGTATATAAACCATATACTCTGGTGAAATCAAATGCAACAAATATATCAGAGTATACATACAACCCCAACACCCCACAGTAATATGGTAAGGAGCTCTACAAAATAACAGAAGCCCGAACAATAGGCATGACTAACTAAAATGCCTCCTCACGGGTGTCCAAGATGCGAAATGAACTCCAAAGCCAAAATCTGTGCACCTGGAAGATAGAATCATCCACAATAGAAAATAAAACGGGGGTGAGTCCTAGTGAGGAATAACACTCCAGAGCGCCTCATACGTGCCTCACAGAGTCTGTTTTGAAAACAGTTCGCAAATATCACAAACAGTATTCATAGTATATATAACTATACACGCTATACCATAATAGCCTTTCGAAAATCCATTTCGAAACCATTTACAATCACAGCAAACAACATGCACCAAGGCACATTCAAATCATTTAAGATTTTAAATCATTTATTTTTCACGTCAAAACATATACATGCGATAAGGGACTAAACAGGCGTGATGTGGTCTCGGCCAACTATCACGAAACATATGGACTAGCCATACCGATGGGGACTC
>CAODLS012409967.1:0-21487 GCA_948243855.1 Flueggea neowawraea | reverse complement strand
TTATTTTGACGTGGACTGTACATAGACGCCACGCCCACACCAGGTCGGCCGGCTGATGCCACGTGCAACCTTCTCCTCCTCCTCATTTTGCATTTTAGACATGTGTAATATATTTAGGATTTCCGATGACATCTGTAATGTTGTTTGAGATATTTTGTTGTGTACTTATATTTTATCTGATATTCGTTATTAAATAATATATTTATACTTACATGGATAATTGAAATGTTTGAAAAATTTGTTTACATGGGTAATATTCTATTGTTAAATATACGTCATAGGGGTAGAGGGTGTTACAACCATTAGAACACTTAACACATTCAAAGTGTGTAGTTGAGTTTGAATACTTTAGCTTGTCGTTAAGGGTCATGGTTGATTTGACCAAGCGTGGCAAGCTAGGCAAGCAAACTTGGCTATGTGGATTGTCTAGTGTAAGAGGGGAAGTTTATTCCTAGATGCATTCGCACTAGTCTCAAAAGTTTGCTAAGCCAGCTCTCATGTAGTGTGTCACATGATGTGTGAACTTTGAGTAAAGCTTTCGTGAGATCGAGAAGTTTGAAAGCAGTGATTGTGTGGTTATGAACTAGGAAAAGACATACGTTCCAATGGATTGTGCTGCTGTTGCATACACCTTGGTAGAATGAAGTTGTTCTACGAGAGACGCCTGCTATAAGGATTGAGATATGAGTAGTTATATATCCCTAACAGATGTATAACAAATATGCTCTCATCGTATGCTGGTCACGACGTCTATTTTCCTGTATGACACGAGATCTTTATTGTGATTGGTAGTAGTAGTTCCATCATGATCCATGATGAGTTGTGGTTTCATCATGTGCGAGTGAGAGATGTTGGAAAATCGGGTTCGCCCATGGCGGTATTGGGTAGAACCCGAGTCTGTTGGTTGTCGGGTCAACTAACGAGGCCAACTTAGTTGTGGGCTTCCTGAATTGGTTAGGAAGGCCCAACTAGGGTCCACTCATCTTATATGAGTAGGAAACCCTATACTTACCTAATTAGTAGAGGTAATACAGATAGAGAATGAGGCAAAGAAAGAAATCATGTTCTTTCTCTCCCAACACATAGAGCCTCCACTCTTTTCTCCACAGAAGAAGAAAAACGTTCTTCTTCCTTCTCCACCAGAAATCCTGCAACCAATCTCGGAGTGGCATCTAGACTGCGCAAAAGTCGAGTATTCTCGTCGGTATTTATCCGATCGTGGCTTACTCGCGAGACCAATGATGGATCGATCACTTTCCGCTGCTGTCATGCCCGCTACCTTGTTGTTCTTCCGTTGCCAAGGAGTCGAGAAGTCGAACCGAGATTCGTTGTTGTTCGTCTATCGACTGGTACGCATATTCCTTCAATTGCAAATGTGTGCGCACTAACCTAATATTTTAGTAACTAAATAATCCTATTATTTTCAAATTTATTTGATTATTTTAATTTTAATTTATATTATATAATATTATCTGGGGATATTTTATCATATTATTTTTCTAATTAGGTTTTTATCTGATCACCATAGGAGGTAACATCTTTTGATTTAGTTAAGATAAATTAAAATAATATTATTTGGTTTTTTCCATAAATTTTCATTTTCTGGTTTCCGATCAATTTTCAATTGGTTTCCAATTTGTATTCAATCGATTTTTAATATTTTGGCTTTTTATCTCAAATCTATAAAATATTATTTTGGTTTCAATCAGTATTCAGTTTGGTATTCACTTGATAAATATTTTATTTTCAATCCATTTTCAATCTCTTAACATTTCCATCTCAGATCCATAGAATGTTATTTTGGTTTTCAATCGGTATTCATTAATACTATTTCATATTCACTCGTGTACAACTGTGTATACTAATAAATTAGCTTAATAACAAAATACAAATGCTTTGTGTACACCAATGTACACTCGAATAGACTTGTATACACCAGTTGAAATTCATTAAATTGGTCTTTTTTAGAAAAATATTGTGAATGCCTTATACACCTTTTGCATACCATTGTACACCTCCGTACACTCTCTGAAGAAAATTAGTTTTTTATTTTTTAACAAAAAACTAATTTTTTTGAAAAAAATTAATTGCAAATTCTATATTGTAAAATATGGTAAATTTTTAAATTTACTTGAATACAAATAAATATACCGTTACATCCGATCACGTTAACACAAAGAAGTTTTTTTTTTAAAAAAAAAAAGGAAAATAAGAAGAAGAAGACGTTTTCTATACATCTTATTTTCGTTTCTTGCCAACAATTTACGCAGTTTTTTTTTTAATAAAAAATCAACAGATAAGCGAAGTGTCTATACGCTATTGATATGCCAAGTCTCCATTGCGATATTCGTGTGATATAATTCTAGTATATCATGGAGCATTCATTTTATCAAATATAATTATATATATGCTTTTAATATTCTTATAATGTATTGTTAAATTATTATGATATTGACCAAAAATTGAGCATTAATTTTATCAAATATAATTCTATATATGCTTTTGATATTCTTATAATATATTGTTAAATTATTATGATTCACCAGACTGATTTACAGTCATCGCAGCTGCTTTAGATGGTATTTTTTTTTAATTGGAATGTTTTCGAAAAGAAAATGGACATATGTTTTAAGAGTAATAGTTTTCTAAATGGGATAATTTAACAATTATCCTAAATTAAAATTTAAAATTTGACATTTTTCATGCACCAAATACATTTTTACTAATACAAATATGCTTGAAACATGTTGTAAAAATACTAGATTTTTTATTAATTGAGAAATTAACCGAGAATTTCAGATGTTTTGGAAAAAAATCGAGATATTTTCTTGAGAAATTGATTTTTTCATGAAAAAATAAATTCCAAGGGATAACGAAATCTGATCTTTCAGAATATATTCACTGGTATCCAGATGTATCCAAATCACAATTTTTATATATAAAAATTGATTTATTAATTTTTGATATAATATTTTTAATTAAATGACTCCAAATTACAAATTTTAATATAATTTTACATTTTTTTGATATTCTCCAAAATGTATTTAAATCTCAATTTTTTATATAGTTTTTTATAGTATCCAAATGTATGCAAATTTTAATTTTTATATAATTTTTTAGTCTCCAAATATATCCAAATGTATCCGAAAGTCTAAAAAAATGTATCCAAATTATCCCAAATATATACGATTGTATCCACAAGTCCCAATTGTATCCATTTCTGCACAAAATTAATATAAAATTTTCAACCAATCAATAACAACAATATAAACAAACACAAGTAAATTATTTCTCACTTTTAACAATAATAAAAACAATTATTGAAAACTGAAATATACTAGGATTTTAATATTTTTGAAAATCAGCGCATAATTGTAAATAATTAAAATTTGAAACATGGTAGGTAACCCTACCAGTCTTCCTCGGCTCCTCCTCACCAACCACAGCCACCGTCGACCCACAGTCCACCAGGAGCCATCGCCATTCACCGTCGTCTGTCGAGACCAGCCTCGATCATAACACGGTCTCTCCGTTGGTCATGCCTACCTTCTTTGCCAATAGAAACAGAACCACGACAGGAGATCAAGGCGTTGTCTAGATTTGTCTTGTTAAAGGTCGACAGACGACAAGGAAATGAAGAGCCACGAGAGAACGAAGAGAGGAGACAGAGACATAATAGGTGAGGAGTAGCAACGAAGGCGGTGGAGCTATGGAGAAGAGAGACAACCACGAGACAGAGAGAGAAAGAGAGTGAGAGAGAGAACCGACGAACGCGATGAAGGGAGAAGGAGAGACGGATGACGGAAGAGTGGGAGAGCTAGGGTTGTGAGGAGAGAGAACATAGGTACAAGAAAGAGAAAGAAAAAGAGAGATGTGGTTGTTTGGTTGAGGAGAGAGAAAGCGAATCGAAAAATAAAAGACAAAACGCGAGACTATGGCTTATATACCTGAAAATTTGGCATTTGTCAAAATAAGATTCAAACAATTGACATATTATTAACTAATACTTCAAATTTTTAGCATTAAATTAATTATTAAACTTTCGATGTTATTTACTCAAATCTGAATGTTAATTTAGACATACAACATAACTAACTCTTTCTAAATTTTAAGTTTTGAAGCATTGAGCGTGTAATTTCCTTTTAGAAACGATGTAATGGGCCCATCAAATCTTAAGTGTACTATGGGCTCAAAAGTCGACGGTCGAATTTGACAGAAGGAGAAACAGGCGGCCCATATGGTTAGTGAAATTGAAACAAAGGGCCCATTACTTCTAAACGTCAAACTACTTTTTCGGCGAGACTTTAATTTGTTTTCCGCTTTCGCAGTATTACAACAAACTTCATTTGTCGGAATATTTGCAGGGCTAATTACGGCGGCGGTTTTTTCTAGTGTTTCTCTTTTTGCTAGGGTTTGTTACTGGTTGGTGTTGATGTGTGATGATGATGGTTTTTTGCTAGTGTTTTTGATAGGCTCTTTTTGCTAGTGTTACTGGTTTTTGCTAGTGTTAATTCTCCTCCGATTTTGATTTTGTTTTCGAGTGTATTGATGATGATGGTTTTTTTGGATTTTTCAAAAAAACTTCGGAAGTTTTAAATTACTGGATCTAATTAATTGTGGTGATGATGGTTTATTTTTATTTTTCTATAAAATTTTCTATCAAAGTTGTATTTTGGGGTTTATTTAATTTTGAAAATCTTTTTGAATTTAGTTAAAGGTTGATTTAAAATTTATTTAAGGATGTATTTTAGTTGTTAAAAAATTTAAAACAGTGTATTTAAGGTTGTTTTTAAGTTTATTTTTTAGTCATTGAGATTTTAATTTTCTATTATGGTTTATTTTTAGTTTATTTCATGTTTATTTTCGGTGAAGTAAATTAAGCAAAATTTGTGAAATGTTGGTCTAGTTTTTTAGTTTTAAAATAGCTTAAAAAGGTTTTGAAACATTTTATTCAAGGTTGATTTTAAGTTGATTTTAGGTTTATTTGTTTTATTTAAGAATTTTAAAATGTATAATGTAAAGTTGATGGTTTATTTTAGGTTTATATTTTTCTTTTTAATGATTTTAAAATGTTTATTTAAAATTTATTGTTTATTTTAGGTTTATTTTAATTTTATTTTAGGTTTATTTTAGTTTATTTTGTTTAAAAGTTTTATGTTAGGTTTATTTTAAGTTTATTTTAGGTTTATTTGAAGTTCATTTAAGGTTTATTTTATGTATATTTGAGGTTCATTTAAGGTTTATTTGAAAGTTTATTTTAAGATTTTTTAGGTTTATTTTACAGATTTAAAAATATTTATTTTAATTTTATTTTAGCTTTATTTTTAATTTTATTTTATTTAAAAGGTTTATTTTATGTTTTTAAGGATTTAAAATTTTATTAAGTATTATTTAAGTTTTTTAAACTAAAAATAATAAAAAAGGAAAGTTGATTAAAAAAATAATAGGCTAATTTAAAATTAAAAATAAATTAAATAATTCAAAAAATTAAAACATTGAAAAAAATACAATGAAAATAAAGTGAAACAAAAAAATTAGATATGAAAAAAATTTAAATGAAAAGGTCAAAAAAGGAAAAATGAAGAGAAAAAAGAAAATTAAATTTTTAAAAATTGAAAGAATAATTTTTGCAAAATTTATTTTCATGTTGTTTTAAAACTAAATAAAAATTAAGATAAAAATAAGAAAATAAAATCAAAATAAAAAAATATAAATATGAAAAAATTATTGATATAAGTAAAAAAAAAGCAGCTAAAAAGGACTAATAAGCAAAAGATAAGAAAAAAGGAGGACTTAATTCGGAAAAATAAAAAAAGGGTAAGTTTCCGTGTTGAAAGAATTAGTTTGGCTTATGAAAAGAGTGACGTGGTCATACGGAAAAAAGACAAGCTGTCTGCATGCCACGGGAAATTAAAAATGTTTGCTTCGGGCTTTTTTGTAAGTTGCCCATATTTGAATGAACCTGCAAGTCAACCAGGTTTGTTTTCCCTCATTTTTCTTCTTTTTTTCTTAAAGTTCTCAACGCTTTAATTAATTAAATCAGAATATTTAATTTACTTACTTGAATTACAATCACATTTTTTTTGGCAAAGAATTAAAATCACACTGTCTTCACTGTTATCAATATTGTGTATAAAATTGTCATGCATTTTGGTGAGTTATTGTTGAAAAAAACGGTTCGTCCATAATGGATGAAATGAACTCGGTCAGTCAAGGTGTGAACCAGGATTATGAACCGAGACCAATTAACTTGGGAATAAGATGGATCCATAAGGCCTATACGCCCAAAACACTACTATAAATAGTGCTTATGATTTCATTTTTCCATAACAACAAAAACATTCTTTCCATAACAACAAAGACCTCTCAATGGGGAGAGAAAGGCCGATGCCTATTCACCAAGAAGCAGAAGGAAACGTTCTTCTTCCTACCCCACCAAGTCCTGCACATATCGCAAGCGGTATCTGCACTGTGAAAGAGCCGAGCACTCCTGTCGACAGCTCGACCGCGGTTTGCTCACGAGAACTATGTTGAATCTGATCATGTCCGTTGTTGTTCTGGCTACTGTCTTCCGCTGCAAATGAGGTTAGTAAGTCGAACTCGTTGATTTTGCTATTCGTCGGTTCGACCGGCATAGTTTCCTTTATTGGTATCAGAGCGCCATACATGAATTTACGTGTTTTGATTTTAAATTCGTGTTAGTCTCTATCTAGAATGCCTACTATGATTTTATTGTATTCGACCTTTTGTCTTTATCGGCTGTTTTGACTAGAGTCCGTTTGGAGCCAAATTCTAAAAGTTGGAATTTTGAAATTCTGACACCACCATTGAGATCAGTAACCTCAAAAAGCATCACCTGCCCAAGTTTCATCATGAAATTCCACCGGAAAGGCTGTCAAATTGGTGAAAATTCGATCCAAAAAACTAATTGAGGAAGCATAGATGAATTTGTCATATGATCCATTAAGGCTAACATGGCAAACTCTTATTGGTTGAAGCTTACCACATGGACCACTCAGAATGCGACACTTGGCAGATGTTGCGAGTTTTAATTGGTTAAGCTAATCACATGGACCAATCAGAACACGACACGTGTTAAAGGAAAAATAGTCAATGATGACTGTGCACCACATCAGCAAAAAATGCCAATCAGGAAGCGACACATCACATAATGTGCAATGTTGATAGACTTGTCATCGACACGTGGTGCCACGACCCAAAACCGGGCTGAGACCGGGGTACAAGGCAAATCGTCTATGGGAACCAAATCCGTCTCGCACAAGCCTCAAAGATTGGAACATACTACCCAAAACGTTTAATTATTGTTTAAAACGTTCAACGAAAATATTTATCGTTTAGACTATAAATAGTAAAATAAATATCATAAATAAAATAGTGAATATATCCAAAAATATATCATAAGTTTAAAATATCAACTACAAATGGCAAACCTCTTAACCCAACACCATCTCGATATGGAGCTCTAACAAAACAAAAGAAGAGTACGGACAAAAGGGCATCACTAACCAAAGATGTCTCACTGGTAGTCAATATGCGGAACAGTTGCCGAAGCCAAAATCTGTACACCTGAGATAGAAGAAATCAAGTAGACAGAGAAACAAAGGGGGTCAGGCCCAGTGAGGAATAAACACTCCAGATCGCCTCATACGTACATCAAAAAGAATATTTTGAAAACAGTTCAAAAATACCACAAGCATATATATATATATATATAAGTATATATATGTATATATACACACTATATAGATAATAGTTTTTCGAAAATTTATTTCGCAAAGGTTCGCAACCAAAGCATCCAACATGCACGTAGGCTTTAAAATCCCTTTTCAGATTCAAATCATAATTTTCGAGTCAAAATTCATATCATATACATGGGACTAAAACAAAGGTGTGCATCCAACACTAATACAAAGTGATGTGGACTCCGCCACAATCCATAACAAATTATGTGTTGGATCAGAACACATGGTTACTGGCAACCCTGATAGTTGGGCCATACCAAAGGTCATGTTTTGCCCCCGTAACAGTGAAGTCCCATATCAAAATCAAAACATACTAATACATAGTATGAAATCAAAGGCATGCATAACAACATCAAAAATATAAGTAGATATATATAATACATATATATCAGTTCAAACCGTAATCCTAATTAAACATATAACCATATTATTATTAGTCAATCCTCAGATTAGTCAAATTTCAAATATGTGTTTTACACAACAAAAAACATATACAATTTCAAGACACATTCAATGTGTTTGAAGCTGCTTTTCACTCACCTAGAAATCCAAGCACAATCACCAGTCAAGCCCCACTCGACGGTGGTTGGTTTCGCTAGTAGGAACAAGAAGCTGAACATGTACAACAGACATATATCAAAATGTGGTATTGTGGCAATACCAAATGCATGCTATGCAAATGCAAATCTATGACCTTGGATCCAAAATCTACATAAAATTACAGTTTGGTCATCGGCCAGTGTAAAATTATGTTCTAGTCCCCGAGACTTGAAAAATTCTAAAATAGTCCTCAAATTATTCTAGGATAGCTAATTAGCTTTTTCAAATAGTCAGAATCCTCAAAAGAATCTCCAAACTCTCATAAATCATAAATGAGTCATTAACTCGTAAAATTACAAGTTGGTCCTCAACTTTCTAAAATTTACAAATCTAGACTTCAACTTTTCATAATTACAAATCTGACCAAAGTTCTCAAAAATTACAAATTTGAAGTCACCTTTCCTAAAATTACAAAACTAGAGAGAACTTTCCAAAATTTACAAAAATACCAAAATCTCGATTCGACTGATAAAAATCAAAACCAATAATCCGCATTGGTCAATATCAACATCAGGAGTAAGAATCTATAATCAAATCTAAGAAACAATGTCTGTTAATGTTGCTCAACGTTGTTATACGTGTATTAACATTGAGACTAATTGTTTGGATTACATGTTGGTTCAATAAATGATGTATATTCCATTTATTGCTTAGGCTTATTATTGTGTCGATTTGCCTTAATTTGATATGCAATATCTTGTACTTTGAATTATTGTCCAATTATTGAGTTTGTCTTGACAATTGAGATGACCGACATTATTTACTATCTATAAAATTAAATATGGTATAGTTAATTATTAAGACCGAGATGGTAAATGTGCAACTAGTGTACATTTCGATTCAAAACTTAATAAGAGGTTGTGCTAGTTTAATTATTAAATATATGTGTATTGCTATGAATTACTTGTGTGCAATTTTGTCTTGTTGTGTGTCAAGTTTATTTGTAATATTCACTAATTGTAAAGTTGATTGATATTGAGTCATACGAAAATGTATGTTGAGCTTGGGCGGCAACAATCGCAAATCCTGATAAGGAAAATCTAGCGTGCACTCTAATAGCAAGAAGTTCTTGAATTTTTTTAAACTTGGTTATAACCAAATTCAAAGAGTAGTAGAAAACCACTAAACATATTTTGGACTAAAATGTCAATAAAACGTGGAAGTAAGGAAATTCCACTACATTCATCATCTTGTTAGTACAAAGGATGATGAATTCACTTGGCTTCTTTGCAAGTATCAAGATGCAATGTATTTACAAGTTATATTTAAGGGAGCGGTTAGTTAGTGTGACACTAACTTAGCTCACAGTTTTTGACCATTGATGTTGATACTTGTTACAAATGACCTAATCATATGAGTAAAGACAAAAGGCCTATATGATTAGAGAACTAGTGATATTTGTCATAGATTGATTAAGGACGAGGTTAGAAAGTTGTTATTCACTTCTTGCCTAGAAGTTAGGAGAAAATTGAGTTGCACCTAGCCCACGCTTATCTCAAATATGAGATCGTGAGGAATTTGACGATGTCTTATTCTATTGGATAAATTTCAATACAAAGGTAAGAAAAATGTTTAAGAATCTAAGTCCTTAAGAAATGGAGACTAGATAGAATTTTGAGGAAACCCTTGAACATGAACAATGACGGCATTTTTTGTGAGTAAAATGTAAACTCCCAAAGGCACACAGTATGTGAGGCAGTGCATCTTTGAGCGAGTGACAAGAGTTACCTTATTCAATATTCATACTTGAATTTTGTTATTGGTTGACAATTAATTCAATCTTAAGGATTCTCATAATGAATTTTTAATGTGACTTCTTTAGACACCAACTAGTCCTACGAAGGAACAAGTTGAGCATGTAAGGAAAACTCTACAGTGGGAGTTCAAGGAATTGGCATGTGCGAATTAGACTTGTACAAGAGCCAAACCTTTTCTTGCATTAGATTATATCGTGATCTTATTGAAGTTTGTCTTCAATTTTTGTTCTAACAATAACGACACTTGTTAGACTATGTTTGAGTGGGGACTACTTTGGTACGAAAGGTGGTTTCTTAGTTAAGGTAAAGAACCTGACTATTGGAAAACTTATTTTTTTTTTCTTGCTATTTCATGTAGTCATAAGGGATTATGTGAAGTTAAGGCACACAAATAAAAAAAATTGGCAAAATTGAGTACATCGATTAGCTGAAGTGGGAGTATTAGGCAATTATGTAAGTTCAACTTGTGTAATTACGAGGATTGCAAAGAGGAAAAACTAGAGACAAAACCATTTCAAAGAGGATTACTGTGAATCCATTTTTTGGTATTTGACGTCAAAAAGAATGAAAGGGCAAGGCCAGGGCCTACTACTTCATCGCTTTTGTATGTATGACTATGAAAGGTATGGTCATATCTATTTGATTTCTCATAAGTAAGAACAATTTAGTTAGTTCTTACTTCTTGCAAATCCAAATGAGAATCGAATAGAGCTTTATGAATCGACTAAGGTCATGAACGTCTATAAGATGAGACTCTTTATGTGAAAAAAAAGGGAATTGAACATAAGTTGTTCATTCCTACACTCAATGAATAATCCACATAGTAGAGAGAAGAGATGAAACTGTCTTCAATATGGTGAGAACTAAGATGGAAAAGGCCACAATATTCAAAACCCATATGCCCTCTAAGCCTGTTACTCATGAGATGTGAATTGGTCGAGCGCAATAACCTAACTCTCTTGGAACCAAGAGGTGTACTGCCAATATCCGCAATACCTCGGTTGAAAAGACCAAGATGCGTACGATGTTAGATACCCTGTTATGTCAAAATGATACATTTGTCATGGGATAATATGAAATTGTCATAGTAACGAGTTAGAAGAAGTCACATTCCTAGGGAATAGATTTCTTAACTGGGATAAAGTGGAAAAGATTTCACTTTGATTGAGAATCAGGATCTAAGACCCTCAGGATCCTCCATCCGAGTGGGATAATTCTTGAGGAGAATGAGAGATGAGGAATAAAGTTGGGTAATGTATATTACACCCATGACTTTAAAAATCTCAAGAGATTGATCCGAACGATTGTTATCTCTTTGGATACATAAAAAAAGTCTTGGAGATATTCAACTTTTATTTCATCTAAATCTTGAATTAAGTGGAAGCAAGATTCCTATTTTCTAGTAGGAGTAAGGAACTTGATCATAGTAGGAATTCCCATATAGAGCTTGAACCCAGTGAGAGCATTTCGAAAATGCATAGACCTAAAAGGGAAAAAGTTTAACGAATGATATTTTTCAATAAATGAATCAATCATGATCCATTTAGTAACCCTTCAATCAATTCAAGGATGAACCTGAGAGTATGTTAGAGGTTCACTCATCCTAGTGAAAATTGTATGGATTAAAGCAATGGAAATGTGAATGACATTTAAGATTGAGCCATGTTGAGAATTGGTTGATCTATCAAAAGGGTGAACACACATTGGAGATAAGTGGATACATAAATGACAGATCGAGTAAGACATTGATAATCTTTAAAGGGATTTAGTCAACGAGATTAGAAAGACCACCTTGTTGAAATATTTTCCTTTATTGAATAGACTTTATCATTCGAGCTAGTCTATACCTTGACCTATATAAATTGGATGTAGAGACTCCTTTTTTCAATAGAGAATTTGGAGAAGAGACCGTATATGGTTTAACCTGATGGTTTTTATTGTCGAAGGCACGACTTTAGACATTCTTCGAGAGGATGGTATATTCATGTTTGATGTGATAATACCATTTATTTGAAGGTGAATCTTTTCATTGTAACCTTGTGTGGACATCACACTTGTAGCTAGGAATGGTCTATCATACTTGAATGACTCCAAAGATTGGTCGAGATTCAGCTTTTAGATTGCTAATATTGGTTGCCCTTGGAGTCAAACTCTAAGAGATCATTCAAGTGGATTGTTGTCCATCTTCAAGTGAGATGGATCAACGAAGTACTTAAATGCTTCAAGAATGCAGACATGTATAACCCATAGATATCTCATGACCAAAAGAAAGTATCTTATGTCACGACACAAAGTCGGGCCGTGAACAGCGTGAACCGTCTATGGAAGCTCGGCCCATCTCGCACAAGCCTCGGAGATTAGAGATTCTACCAAAATATTCAAATAAAATACTTATTAAGCCAAGTATAAAGTATAAAACATTTTATACCGAAATGTATATATAATAAGTTATACAACACAAAATCATAAATATCAGTAATGTATGAAACCAAAAGACAAATGTAGCCCAAGAACCCAACAACGACTCGGTGTAGAGCTCTAACAAAAAACAAAAGGAGCCCGAATCAAAAGGGCACTTACTGTCAAGCGGAACGCCTCACCAGGTACAAAGTGACGAATGCTTGCCGAATGCCAAAATGAAAACCTGTGAATATAAGATAAAGGAGAATAGACAAGAAACATAGAAAAAGGGGTAAGAATCCCTAGTGAGGAAACAACACTCCAGATTGGCTCCAGGCCTCACAAAAACTGTTTTCAAAATATTTCAGAAATATCGCATACAGATATAAGTGTATATATGTATACATGCTAATACCGAATAATAGTTCAAAAATCCTTTTTAAAAAACGTTCGCACGCAAAACAAACAACAGGCAGAAGATACAAAATATATATACCATATATTGTCGATCAATATATGTTATATATATATACTTTGATATGGGACACCTGTACTACGTAGGGTAAAACGTAGTTTTTGGTATACAAATGCGCAGTTAAGACCCAGTTACCAAGGTTATTGTGAACCATATGTCCGGCCAGACACATGTACTCTGTTTCTGATTAAGTTTAAATTATTGGTGGAGTCCACTTTTATTATACATTATTCTGTCTGTTTCTGGTCCCATATCTGTTTCACTCACCTGGCATCCAAAACTATGGATCCAGTCAAACACCACTAGTGAGTGGCTGATCGTGCCTATAGGAACAAGTAGCTGAAACATATACAAACGTATTTAATATCAGAACAAAATACTGGTACTGTGGTGGTACCAAATGTATGATATGAAAATATAAATGCAAACACTTGTTCGACGACGAAAAACCTATTTCAGTCGAAGATCTATAGCTTTCGTCTGAAGACTCGAAATCTACATAAATTATAATCTAGTCCCCGACATATGTAAAATTACTATTTAGTCCCTAAATATAAAAAAATTATAAATTGGTCCCTAAAATTTTCAGAATTTATAATTTAATCCTCCAAGTATTTTAAATTTAAAATTAACTCCAAATTCCTAAAATTATAAATTTAACCATAAATTCTCAAAAATTAAAAATTACCAAATCTTCCTAAAAATTGCAATTTAATAGACATGTAAAATATTACTTTCAGTCCCTCAATGAATTTCCAGAATTATGCAATTTGATAGACATGTAAAATATTACTTTCAGTCCCTCAATGAATTTCCAGAATTATGTCAAATTACCTTAGCAGTCCTAAATTTTCAACCAATCATAACCCTCCTTTTTGTTCTTAACATTACAGAATTGCAACTCATTCAAACACTCTCAAGATCCTTAAATCCGTCCTATTTTCACGTTCCTTCCCTTGTTTTTTCTTGAATCAACACTTCCTCCCACTCATCAACAATCCAGAATCATGAAAACAACCCAACCAAATTTCCGGAAAATTTTAAGCCACTCAAAACAGTCCAACAATCTCGGGTTATCAACCCATCTCACCAAAATCATAAAGCCAACAAATATAACATCAACCGAAGAAACAAAATTTAACACTTCCGAAAGAAAGTTCAGAACCTAATATCAACAGAAACCACAGTCATGAAAAGAAAGCAATGGCACAGAAGCTGAACCATGACAAAAAAATGAAGGAAGAGATGAAGTGTTCTTACCTCACTCAAAGAGCAGAAAAACAGAGGTTGAAGAGAAAGAGAGAACGAAAGCCGAAGGTTTCAGATGAGAGAGAGAGAGTGAAGAAAATGAGGAGAGAGGGAGAACAGAAATGGAGGTGGAAGCATGCTAAGTAGCAGAAAAAGGTGGCAGAAAATGGCAGTGCTGGGCGGTGGAGTTTGAAAGCCAAGAATAAAAAACGACGCCGTTTGTTGTTGGCCAGCGCAGGGGTGCCACGGATGACACACGGAGCGCATATATGACAGACTTCAATCGAAGGGACGACGTGTCGTTTGCCACGACCTTCAACATAGCCAGACATGGATGACAGATGCACGGATCAAACGACAGACCTTCCAAATACAAACGACGCGTCGGGTGACCCATCCACCCAGACGACCAGCTGTTCAGCTTTCCTTACCATTCGATTTTATTTTTGATTTTTAACCAATTTCCACCTAATTAATCTACTCTAATAACTTCTAAAATTCATTAATCACCCAATTAATATTTAAAACACAAAAATCGATTTTTTAACATAAATAAAAATATTTTTATTATTTTCCAAATTAATAGGAAAAATTACCAAAAATTATCAAAAATTTATTGGAAAACTTTATCAACAACAAATCCATGGAAAAAATTATTAATAAAAAAAAATCTAAAAAATACAAGATATTAGACTTAGCACTTACTTGTACAAACTATGTGAAAGGAAGAACATGCAATTAATGTTCTTCACACAAATGTCATGTGTTTGTAGTCTAGAGTATGTATGTTGTGTAAAGACCATGTATTGTAGTACATAAGTTTATGGCTAGGTGTGTACAATACTTAGAGTTTGTTGTGCAGTCAAGTTAGCTAACAAATATTGATCCAATACGTAAAGAGGATGTTGGAAAGTAGTGAATAAGATACTTGGATGCTTTAGAGGCACTGCAAGGTATTGTGTTCTTGTAAGGGTTTACGATAAAATGAGATACAATTACTACTCAACATAATGATGTGTATTCTTGCTTGGTAGAAAAGCGACTCCTTATTATAGCATGGAATACATATAAGTGGATTTTGCAAATCAAAACTTCATAAGCTGTAGTGTGTTAGTCTCAAGTATTGCAATCCAAGATGGTGTGAATTGGATTTTGAGCAAGTTTAAAACTTTGTTGAATATATTTTGAAAATCAAAGCAAATAACAAAGCTCTTTTCAATCAAACTCAAAGTCAAATGCGAAAGCAACCAAATATCAAATATTGAAGCAAATAAATATCCAAATAAACTAGATGCAAAGATAATTAAATGAGTTAAGGAAAGAGAAAACAAATTCAATTCATAGTGGTTCTGTCCTTCTTGACTTACATCCACTCCTCTAGAACCCCTAGAGAATTTCAATCCACTATCTCCTCACTTTCGGGTGGAGGTAAACCGTTACACCTCCTGTTTTTACGGGCTCAAAAAGAAAACCATTACACTCTCTAGTTTTTGCAGGCTCAACTAGAAAACCGCTACAACCTCTTATTTTTCCAAGGAAACAAAATAAGAAAAATCTCAAACCTTGTTTTTCTAAGGCTCAACAAGAAAACGTATACAACCCTCAATCAAATACTTTGATTGTTATAAAGTGTGTTATTAAAACACATATTTAAAATTCAAACCAACCAACCCAAGAATGATAGCAAGTAATATAGCTCAAATAGATTAGAAATGTAGAGATTAGAGAGAAAGTTAATAGAAAAACTTAGCAAAAGTCTCTCTCTTTTCTCTACTGATCTGGGAAGTTTATTTATAGCCATTTGGTAGAAAATAGCCGTTGAAAGCCTCAAAGTATCCATTGCAAGAGAATAGAAAATTATGTCTGTAATGACGCCACTGTCCTCTATATGCATAGTCTCTTCATCCTTTAGAGTTCTATGTGCTTTGCTGATAGATCTATGTGCTTTGTCTGAACTCCAATCCCCTCGACCTTCCAGATATATGCAAGTACGTGCTTTGTAGTCTGTCTATGTTCGTAACCTTTATGATCTATGTGCTTAGCCATTTTCCTAACTTGTTTTGTCGGATCTCGAAGATTGCACCTTTAATTCTCCACGTCAGCATGTCAGGAATGTTCAAATTCAAATTTCGAGGAGCGTATTGACTTTGTCTGCATCTGTAGGTCATCTACATGTGTTAGCTCATCACTACATGTGTAGATCTTATTTCCTCAAAGATCACACTTTTGACGCTTTTCGTGCTTTCCTGCATCCTTCTACATGCCACTTAAGGGAATCTTTAGCCTCTACGTGAGTAGCTTGATCATTCATTCCATTCCACATGCTTAGTCTACCCTATATGCACTTAGAATAATGTATGATGCTCATTGTTTTCAGTCCCATTCAACTCTATGTGCTTTGCTAACGTTCTGCTTATGTAGGAGCCAGTCTTGCATAAGGCTACATGCGTAGATCATTTTGTACATGTGTTATGGCCATAAATCACAGAGTTTGCATCTTTGACCCTCTTTCATAGATGTTTTGTACGCATCATCATAAAAAACAAAGTCAAAACAATACAGTAGAAAGGTTGGATATATAGTGGAATTATTCACTTAAGACTAACCACCTAAAGAACTTATGATAGTCCTTAGTGTCAGTCAACCCTGATTGCTTAAGGATCAAGACAATCTACGCCAATCGAGATCAATTATCATTTTGTGACATACGTGGTTGCACAAGGACAAGTGAACTTTAGTAAGAATTTTAAAAGGAGAAGTGGACTTAGAATGTAAGTCCATATGAGACGTGATTGTAAATTCCTTAATAAAAGCCCATAAGGAATAAGTTCCTCAAGACCCAAATGGCACAAGAAATGTGTAATCTCTTAAAACATGATCTTTAATAAGATCATTGTGGGCAATGTACGAGAAAAAATGTTGAGAGTTGACATTTGTTATAGGGTTGAGCGTGAAATCATGTTGGACAGAGAAGTAACTTATTCACACGGGTGTTTACCTTAGTTTTTCCAGTTCGTTGGGGGAAGAACTTAGATTAGACTGGGTTTGAATGTAGAAGATAGTGTGTTCACAATTAAAAGGTCATCTTGCATTTTATAGTGGTGAGTTTATTGTAAAAGGGAAAGAAAAATTTTCTTGAAAAGAGACGTATGCCATATGATAAACTCCTATGCCAATCATAAAATTGATCAGATACTAAAATTGAGAGAATTTAACATTTTCTTTCTTAAAGCCAAAAGTATTCCTGTTAAGGTGTGGATTAAGGTGAGATTTTGAGATGCATCGTAACTAAAGCTTCTATACGGTGTTGACAATGTTGTATATGTAAGCCCAATATGGCAATCCAAGAAGGGGCGGGCGGGGGAAGGGTGGGTGAATTGAATTTTATCTAAAACTTAAAACCTTTTTCAATATTTTGCAAAACTAACGGTAGCTCATTCCAAAACATAACCACACAAAAATGAAATTAAAGAGATGAAGGGTTAGAGAAACAAAGCCCAGATTTATAATGGTTTGATCCTCCTTGACCTATGTCCACTCCTCTAGCTCACTAGAGAGTTTGAATCCACTAACAATCTCCTCACTTATGGGTGGAGAGAAGACTTTACACCTCTTATTTTCACAAGTTCACAAGAAACCTTTACAACTTGTTTTTGACACATGCAAATCTTTTTTGTTAGGCAAAATGACCAAGAGTCCTTTTACAAACAAAGGTAAAAGGGCCAATGATATATTAGGCTTAATACATACTGATGTATGCTGACCTTTTAGTACAAGTGTTAGAGGAGGTTATTTGTACTTCATCACCTTTACTGATGATTTCAGTAGGTATTGTTTTGTCTGTCTAATGAGACATAAATCCGAATCCTTTGAAAAGTTCAAAGAATTCAAAAGTGAAGTACAAAATCAACTTGGTAAGAATATCAAATCACTTCGATCTGATCGTGGTGGAGAATATTTAAGCCAAGGAATTCAAAACTGAAGTACAAAACCAACTTGGCAAGAATATTAGGCCACATCAAGTAACTTTGCCCAATCTCGTTATTGTGCACTCATATAGTGCCTTAAGTAGAGCTCTAGCAATGAGTTTATCCTCTCAATTTGGCCATCACTTTGTGAATGGAAGCTCGTTGAGAAGTTCAGATCCGTTCCAAGCAATTTGAACACCTCTCACCAAAACTTTCTAGTGAATCGTGGGTCTTGGTCAGTAATGATGCTCTTCGGCAAGCCCCAAAGTTTCACCATGTTCTTGAAGAAGAGACGAGCAACCTCATTAACTTTGCAATCTATCGGGGCTGGGACAAACGTAGCATATTTGCTAAATTTGTCCATGATCACCATGATACTCCCAAACCTTTCAGACTTTGGCAAGGCAACTACGAAGTCCATCGAGACACTCTCCCATGGTATTTCGACAATGGGAAGTGGCTCGAGTAGGCCAGTAGGTTGTTGTTGCTCAACCTTTTCTTGTTGGCACACAAGAAAAGTTCGTATATACGCTTCCACATCCTCCTTTAGTTGCGGCCAATAATGATTTTGTTGGACGAGAGCAAGTGTGCAAGTTGTACCTAGATGTCCAGCCCACAAGGAATTGTGGTATTCCTTGAGGATTTCTTTTCGCAAGTTCCCCTTGCTAGCTAGCTTAAGAAAAATCTTGGCCAAGCTATCTTGTTGTGTACCTTCTTTGATTCATTCAAAGAGGTCACTTTTAGGCATGCTAGCATCAATGCAAGCCAACCCTGCTTTTCTACTTAATGCGTCAGCCTTGCCTGGGTTGTACTCAAGCTTGTAGTCAAACTCGACCAAGAAGTCTTGCCAATGTTCTTGCTTGGAGCTCAACTTCTTTTGAGTTTGGAAGTAGCTCGTAGCCACATTATCAGTCAAGATAGTGAACTTATTCCTAAGCAAGTAGTGTCTCCAAATGCACAAGCAATGGATGACAACGATCATCTCCTTCTATTGGAGCATATACTGCCTCTCTGTGTTGTTGAGCTTGCAACTCTCATAGGCAATCAGATGCCTATCTTGAATAAGGACGCTCCCAATAGCATAGTCCAAAGTGTCCATGTGCACATCGAATGGTTTACTGTAGTCGGGCAACATCATGACTGGTTCTTCGGACACCGCTTGTTTCAAGGCTTCGAAAGCCAGTTGGCACTTATCACTCCAGTTCCATACCTTTTTTTCTTAAGCAAGTCCATCAATGGCGCAATAATGGCTGAGTATCCCTTAATGAAGTACCGATAGTAGTTCACCAGCCTAAGAAAGGATTGCAATTCTAGAACTTTTGTTAGAGGTTGCCACACTTGGTTGGCTTGCACCTTTGTTGGATCCATCTGAGTTTACCATCCCTAATTTGATAGACAAGGAAATCCAACTCTTGTTTGGAAAAATAGCATTTCTCTCGCTTAACATATAGCTCATATTAGCGGAGCACTTGGAAGAATTGTCTTAGGTGTTCCACATGCTCTTTGAGAGTGTTACTATACACCACGATGTCATCCAAATAAATAACCACAAACTTGTCAAGGAAAGGGTGAAGTAGCTTGTTCATGAGTGTACAAAAGTTGGTAGGTTCATTGGTTAGTTCGAAGGGCATGACCAGGAACTCAAAAGCTCCATAGCGCGTCACACATGCCGTCTTCGGCACATCACCAGGCGCAATGCGGAGTTGGTAGTAACTTGACTGCAAATCCAACATTGAAAAGTATCGAGCCATACCTAACTGATTGAACAAGTCTGCTATCAAAGGATTGGATACTTGTTCTTGATAGTGATCTTGTTCAATGCTTGATAGTTGATGCACATTCTCAACGATCCATCCTTTTTTTTTACAAAAGGAATAGTGCTCTGTATGGTGCCTTCAATGGCTGAATGAAACCTGAGTCAAGAAGGTCTTGGAATTGCTTCTTTAGCTCAGCAAGCTCCAGAGGTGCCATTCGATAGGGTGCCATGGCAGGAAGCTTGGTGGTGGGAACTCTACGTGATAACATATCATATATGGGTAGCGAAAACAAGTATTAAACATATAGAACACATCCAAGAAACATTTGCACATAAACAAAAATTAACAAAACCGAAAATTAACAAAAGCAAAAAAATGCTTATTGAAAAAAACGTGTACAAAAGGTTATCTTTTATCACTTTGTACAATCGCCTCCTTGTTTTCACCAAAAGTAACAAGTTAAAAATTTATATTTTAACCCCTTTAAGGATATTTATAACTTGGAGAAAACAAGAAATAATGGTGAAGAGTTGCTTGTACGCGAGCTCTCTCTATCGGATTACACACGTAACCTATTGATTAGGTAGTGTGCTAGCACTCGAATGCTCTCAAACAAAGGTATGTGTTTCGGTTTTATAAAGTGCTGGATGAGAAACTCTTAACACCCTCAAAAACATGTTGGGACCAGATTAAACACTCAAGAACTTTTATTTTAAGTCCACTCAAGACAATGGCCGAAAACTCAAACAACTAAGCTCAAAACTCTTAACAAATTTTGTCGTATGAAAGAGAAGAGAGAAGGAAGGAGTTTTGGTTTCTCTTGCTGTATTGTATGAGTGAATTGAGTGAATGTGTATGGCCGGCGAAGACTAGGGTTGAAATTGATGTGTTTGTGTCAAACACAAATTCTCAATTTCAAAGAAGATTGAATGAGATCAAACACATCTAATATATTTGAATTATCCTCATCTTATCACTCTTAATTCCATGCAATTAACACATGTTAAAACACATACACATGGCTGGATTTTACACTCCTAATTGGGCTTTAATGAGCTGGTCATTTAACTCACTTTGATGGCCACTCATTTAGCCTGGTCCGAAACACTTTCGCGCACTTACATTTACGCAACTTTTACGTAATTTTAAGTGAACCTTTATGAGAGATAACATTCATTTAACCTAACCAGATTAATTTGTGTGCAATCCTATAGGTCCATCTAAAGTTTGCAATGGGCCCGAAATGGGCTTAAGTCGTAAGTGGACTTTAGCAAGTCATTGCGACTACCCGAATTAGATGAATTTGCACCGTTAGTGAAATATGACCTATTTAACAATCTTATGTGATCCTTTGACTATTGATATCATGTCTAGCATGAGGCATGGAACATGCCACCCTCATTTCCCGCTAAGACATTTCTTGGTCTTTTAGTAGACTGATTAGGTCAAATGTGTAATAACCCTTATTACATCATCTGGGTGCGGCTGCACGCTACTCAGTCTCACTAACCAAGTGGCC
>CAODLS012409765.1:0-12133 GCA_948243855.1 Flueggea neowawraea | reverse complement strand
GGTGCTTCTTTCAATCAATTATGGTGCCGAGGATGAGGAACCTTACAGGATTGGCAATTCAATGGACTCCTTTAACATATCAAATATTAGTAAAGGTTCCAACATGTTTGATGAGTTATTGTGTTGGTTAGGGTTAGGTTCTGTTTTGATGATTTTTTAAGCGATTTGAAGTTTGTTTGATAGAATTGATGATTGATTAACGTTTATAAAGGTGTTTAGGGGCAATGTGGATAGATTGAAATATCGGGTATTGATCCAATCGAAAGTTTGATATTTTTTAGAATGAAACTTTATGTTTCTAAATTTTTGTAATTTTTGAAAAGTGGACGTCAGATTTGTAATTTTAGAAATTTGAGCTCTAGAAATGTAATTTGAAAAAGTTAAAGTATAGATTTGTAATTTCTAGAATTATAAGGATTAACTTGTAATTTTACAAGTTAAGGATTAAAGAGTAATTTTTCAAAACTGCCCATCTGCCACATTCATTTTTCAGAGACCACTTTCCAGCGCATCTGTCATCACCGGAAACCCCAAAAATGTTCAACACATCCTCAAGAGTCACTTCCATCTTTACCAGAAAGACCCCGATGATGGCGAAGCTCTCTTCGACATGCTCCACAATGGCATTTCAATGTTGATGGTGATAACTGGAAGTTCCAGAGACAAGTTGCAAGCCACGAATTCAATACCAAATCTTTACGGAAGTTTGTCGAGACTGTTGTTGATACTGAACTATCCGATCGCTTAATTCCAATCCTCTCTGCTGCCGCTAAGAACAAAACTGTTCTTGATTTGCAGGATATATTACAGAGATTTGCTTTTGATAACATTTGCAAGATTGCATTCGGTTATGATCCTGCTTGTTTGTTGCCAACACTACCGGAAGCCAAGTTCCAACAAGCGTTTGAAGAGGGTTTAAAGCTTAGCTTTGAAAGGATCGGTCAAATGATTCCGCTAATATGGAAAATCAAGAGATTTTTTGGATCAAAATCCGAAAAACGTCTCAAAGAAACAGTGTCTGAAGTTCGGGGATTTGCAAAAAAAGATTGTGAAGGAGAAGAAAGAAGAACTCGAGAAGAATTTGTCTCTGGAATCAGTCGATCTTTTATCACGATTCTTAAGCTCTGGACATTCTAATGACAATTTCGTTGTCGACATTGTAATCATCTTTATATTAGCCGGCCGCGACACAACCTCAGCTCTGACGTGGTTCTTCTGGTTACTTTACAAGAACCCACGAGTCGAGAAAGAGATGCTAACAGAGATAGATGACAAATCGGAGTCACCAATATACGAAGAAGTAAAAGACATGGTGCACACACATGCTACTTTATGTGAAAGCATGAGGTTGTACCCACCAGTACCTACTGTCTCTAAATTTGCAATACGCGATGATGTATTTCCTGACGGGACAAAAGTGAAGAAGGGAATGAGATCAACGTTCCATACATATGCAATGGGTAGGCTGGAAACACTGTGGGGTAAGGATTGGCTGGAATTTAAGCCAGAGAGATGGATAAAGCGAGATGGAGAGGGTGAGAAATGGGGGTTTGTGAGCAGAGATCCTTATAGTTATCCAGTGTTTCATGCTGGTCCAAGGATTTGTTTAGGGAAATACATGGCATTCTTGCAAATGAAGAGGGTAGTTGTTGGGGTTTTAAGTAGGTTTAAGGTTATTCCTACCCAGGGGGGTGACTTTGATCCTGTTTTCATTGCTCATCTTACTTCAAATATGAAGGGTGGTTTTCCAGTAAGGATTGAAGAAAGAAGTTAATATCTTTTTTTTTTAAAAAAAGAAAATAAAAAGAAGTTAATAGTTTAATTTGAGATTTTCTCTACTAGTCGATTGCAAAATCATTGATTAGAGGGTTACTTGATGTAGTTATGTCATTAATTTGCTAGTTTTGTTTTGTTTTTGTCATAGTGGTTGCTAAAATTCTTTACGTAGTCATATTGGTTGTTGGTAGCCTATGAGTTATGATGTATGTAGTATACACTTCTTTCGTTTGGTCTCCAAATATTTCTTAAAAAAAGAATAATTATTTTGTTAAACGATAATGTGTATAAAAATAAGCAAAAAAAAACCTGAATAGATCAATCACGCACGAACTTACGTAATGAGTAGTGGCAGAACTAGGATTTTTACCAATCCCAGGTGAGCTTATGAGGATAAATTGAGTGCATTAACACATGATAAGTAGATATTGATTTAAGTTGAGTAAATGATCAAACAAGAAATTATCACATACTTCAATGAAAAATTATGTGTTAGTATCAAAAATGAAAATGGAGTGTTTTGTGTTGTACGCTTATATATAAAGAAGAGTATAATAGGTAATTGAAAAAACCTCTAATAGAGTTACTTTTAAAATTATGAGAGGGACCAAATTGTAGCAATTTCAAAATATAAGGATTTATTTGTTAGTTTTGTTAAACCTGAAGGACCATATAGTTAAGTTCCCATATATAACATAAGCCTAGGCTGGCTAAGCCCAACTTGGGCTTATGCCTTGGTTCGAGAAGCCACCCACTTATTTGTTAGTTTTGATTGTACATGTTCGGTAGAAAAAAAAAGGGATATGATGACATATTGGGTGCATGTTGAGAATTTTGAGAATATGAAACATTTTGTGGATATAATAGGCATGGGGTTTGGATAATTTTGGAAATTAGGTAGAAAAAAAAACATATGGAAGGTTTTGAGAATTTGATGTATTGTTTGGATTAGGATTTTGAGAGAAAATTTGATTACGGTTTGGATCCATTTAACAAAAGAAGAGGAAAAATTGTAATTGAGATTAGTGTGTTTGATAGGAGAAGTGATAAAAATAAATTGAAATTGTATGTAAGAGAGAAATGGAGTGAAAATAGAATATTTATAGAGAAAAAATAAGGATTTTTTCATTTAAAAAAATAAAAGAAGGGGTCGTTGTTTCCAACGGTCCCTTTTTTTTAAGCCTCCAACGGTCAACTTGACCGTTGGAGGGTTTAATTTTTTTTTAAAAAAAGGGGATAGCTGCACTGGTCCCACCTTATGTGGCTGGTGCATACCAGCCGCATGAGGACAACAGTCACTCCACAATGGGAAGAGGTTGCTGATGGGGACTTAATGATTCCTTATTGAGTCCTCATTGTGCATGCTCTAACAAGGTTTGATGCTCACCTCGTCACCCCTGGGTTTTCCTATGTCAACGAGCAAAGCTAACTAGTATTCTATCATTCTTTGAGAAAAGTTGCTAAAGATTCTCACAATCATTACTAAAAAATAGACGAGCTAAGGAATTATTACATGCAATGAAACACTGTTTTACACATGACTTGGATTGTTGTGCATATTATATGGTAGAAACTACACAGGGTGCCACCAATAACTTTCCTTCTTTCTCAGATACCACCCCAACCTTTTGACACACTCTCAAATGTAATCTCTACAAAAATAACATCCTACTGATTCCAAATTCCCAAGTATCCACTACAGACTCCAAATTTGCAACACATGGCGATATATTACCAAATGGGACGAGAGTAAAGAAAGGAATGAGATTAATGTACAGTTGGCTAGAGACACTGTAGGGAACAAATGTCTAGAATTTAGGCCAGAGATATGGCTGAAGTGAGATAGAGAGGATGAGAAATGGGGCGATTGTAAACATATATTGTAATGTTCCATACGATTTTGATTGGATCTTTGAGTTCCAGGATGATATTCAGGGCTAGTGATGGTCTTAAGTTATGTATGCAAGTAAAGCATTACGTACGTAAGCTAGAAAGACACCTTACGTGCGTAAGGAAGGACTTACATACATATGTTGGAAAATCACGTTTGTATGCATATTGGTTGAATTACGTGATTAAGGGTTGGGTTACGTATGTAACTTTGGACAAAACTGGACAAAAATTTCTTAAAACCATTATAGGGCCCCGTTACGTAAGATGCTAGTTACGCACATAAATCCTGTGCTATGTACATAATGACCCAACAAATAAGTGAAACATTGTGTTTTGGTGAGAGGAATTATAAATACTCCATCACATGATTTTTTAGGCCATTCTTCATCTTCTTCACACTTCCACTTCCAAAACAATCCATCTTCACTATTTGCCTCTCCTTGGTTCCTTTCAATTTCTTGAGGTAAGATCACTTTTTCTACTCATTCCTTTCTTCCATTTCATGTAGAATCATCTAGGTTTTGGTTGTTTTTTTTCAAGAATGATGTTGGGAGATGTTTTGAGCTAGTGTTTGGATTTCTTGCACGAATTTGATGGAATTTGAGATGGATTATGTTAGAATGAGTGTAGGTATGAATGGTTTGTGTTGGAAGATGAAGATTTATGTGGATTTGGAGTAGGTTAAGGTTTGGTGTAGAGAAATTAGGGATTTTAATGATTTGTTGTTCAATTGATGAATTGGAGTGTTGATTCATATGATTAAACATGTTTGGAGATGATCTAGATGATTTGGAATGGTTTGTATTGGGATGAACAAAATTGGAGTGTTTTTCAAAAGATTTATGCTGTAGGGACTATAATGTAATATTTCAATTATTTGAAGCCTGAAATGTGAATATGAAATATTTAGAGGACTAATTGGTAAATTCTAAAAAGGTTTGGGATTGAATTGTAATTTTCCATCACCTTGGGACTAAAGAGTAATTTGTTAAAAGTTGAGTGACTAAACTATAATTTTATGAAGTATTCGATTATCGGGGTTTGGGTTCATATATGTATTTCATGCATTTTTTTGTAATTGTCACAATTACCATGTCTGATTCTGTTATATCATATATTCGATTTCAACTCCGTTTGTTATCCGAGGTGACTGACCATCCACCAGTGGTGCGTGACTGGGTCTTTGTGTCATGACCTGTTTTCGAACCATGACCGGCGTACGAGGCGAATTGTCTATGAGAGATCGACCCATCTCTCATAAGCCTCGAAGAACAAAACTAAAACTAATTCATTGCAAATAATAGCAAAACCATTTTACAGCTTTTAATACAATAATTAGAAATCCAACTTGTTTAAAAGATAAGTTTTCATAATATTAAGATATTTGATAAATAAGAAATCACGTTTAAATATCAAATAAATATACAGAACATACACCCACAAGTATACTGGTGAGGAGCAACTAACAAAATAAATAAATGTGCCCGAACAAAAGGGCATTGTCTGCACCTTCCGAATGCCTCACCGAGTGTTGAATGCCGATGGATCGCAATCAACCAAAATCACCTGAAAATAAGGATAAAGTAAATAGACAAAAAGAAAAGATAGGGAGGGGGGAGGGGGGTAAGAACCCAGTGAGGAAACAACACTCGAAATTACCTCATACATGTCTCACAAAGACAGTTTTTAAAATGTTTAGAAAACTTCGCATGCAGATATAAGTGTTTATACGTATACACGCTAAATAAAGAATAATAGTTTCAAAATTTCTTTCGAAATTGTTCACATCCAAAGCAAACAAAAGACATACAAAATATTTATTTACATGATGTGTACCATAAAACAAGAAGAAACACTTAACATGCATTCGTGCAAAATTACCGTTTGAACCAAAATGAAACAATATAAAAATCAATAATCATGCAATGCAAATATCATGTCAGATGATAAAAAGAGTTGATATTCATTGATCATGCACCCGTACTACATTAAAACTGCGTTGGCTAGATCAGATAAAAATAAAGTAGCAACCTCAGGAGTACAAATGGTACCTGACTCAAAAGGACTAATAGCCGACAACCTTAGGGGCTCAAAATAGTACACCATCCACCCTAAAGGTCTCAAAGCTGTGACAGGAAAAAAACTGACCTAAATACATATGCGAGCATTGCAGTCCACGTGCTCCGACAAGATATACCCATCAAACTACAAAATAATATACTACAAAAAAATGAGCAATAATAAAGACTCACCAAATTATTATGCCCAAACAAAACATACCGTACCAAAACAATATGACATTGGGATCAAAATCGAAGGTGTGCCTGGGCCACCAAAAATGGACTCTGCCACTAGAAATAGCTCATACGTGGACTTTGCCACTAAATATAGCTCATACTTGGACTCTGCCACTAAAGAGAAGTTCACGCGTGTTGTGCTACACACGGGTTACCACCTACCTTGGCAACTAAGCCTTTACATTGGTATACCAAAAGTTACATTTTTCCATGTAACAGAAGTTTCTCACGTAAATCAAATTTTACGAATTTCCAATCCTTTAATAATTCTAGATTACATGCAAAGGTCCATACATAACAAAAACAATATAGGTTTAGAAGACGCAACCTATGTGGCTGAAGCTGTTATTCCACTCACCTGGATATCCAACCTGAATGGCCCAGTCACACGCCACTGGTAGCTGGCTAACCTCGTTGACCGGAACACGAAGCTGAAACAGTTTTCAGAGCATGATCAAATATATGATATCGGTACTGTGGCGGTACCAAAATGCATGCTATGCAAACAGTGACTCAAAACCCCGAAAGCCCATTCAGAACAAATATCTAACACTCTCGACTCAAAAATTAATTATCTAGTTAAATTACAATTTGGTCCTTGAACTATATAAAATTATGTTTTAGTCCCCAAACTTTTCAAAAGTATAAAATAATCTTCATAGTATTATTAAATTGCCAAATAGTCCTTCAAGTAGTCAGAATCTCCAAATAAGTCCTATAACTCTCAGAAATTGCAAAATAATCCCTAACTCGTAAAATTACAAGTCAGCCCCCTAAATTTTCTAAATTACAAATCTAGATCTCAATTTTCTCAAAATTACTAATTTGTACCTCCACGTCCAGAAATTTCGAATATTTCTCCAACTTTTCAAAAATTACAAATCTAGCTTAAACATTCCAAAAATTTACAAAACTAATAAACAGAAAGTTATTTCTAAAAAATATCGAAGTTTTGATTCAACCGATAAAAATCGATTTCAATCACCTACATTGTCTTTAATCAACCTCAGGAACTCAAATCTATAATTAATTTCATCAAAATAACTCAAAATCAACATAAATCTATCTAACTCGTCCAAACCTAACCCAACTAAAAACCACTCAAATCTTCGAATTTCAAGCTTCATTCTTATGTTTCTAACTTCAAACAATCAATATCTAACGTCCCATACCCCTATTTTGACAGAAACATCAAGAATCCGAACGTAAGAGCATTATTGTTCTTGAACAAAATTTCAAACTTAAATATGAAAAGGAAGGAAATAAGATATTTGAGATGAAATCTTACCTCTAGGAATGAAATGGGAGCAATGGCAAGAATTCTAGATCGATTTAGAGGAGAGAAAGACGAAAATGAGGTTTGGAGGCTGAAGGGGTCGAGTTTGGGGGTTTTATAGACCCCTGCTCGAAAATGGCATCGTTTTAGCAAAATGCATGGCTAACTCGAGTTATAAGTTCTCTAACTTGAGTTAAATTTGCCCATAATCGACCCTGAAGCATGGTTTACTCTAGTTACACAAAGGCTTACTCGAGTTATCTAGCCATCATATAATTCAAGTAGCATTTCCTCTAACTTGAGTTGAACAACCACCATATAACTCGAGTTATCCATCATCTAACTCGAGTTATCCGTGGGTCAATTTGGCTAGAGTAACACAAAGTGTTTATTCGAATAACTCATTATTCCAGAGGTTCAACTTCTTAACTTGCAAGAATATCATCGTTCACACCGTCAAACATCCACTTATCATCATTAACATTATCAAACATAAAATATCTTTAATCAACACTCCAATTACTCCTAGATCAAATTGGACTAGATGGAAAAGCCACAGGGACTTTAACATAAATGGGCAGGGTATTACACTTTGGCTCGACGTCAATGTGAGTTAGATACCATACTAGACACATAGGCTGTGTTTTGATAAATAATTCTGTTTTTTCTGTGCTCCAACTTTTCCATGTCATCTGGACTAATTAAAGGATCGATAAATCCTAAAATCTGTTTATGTGAAATATTGAATAACAATCTGTACTTAGTCCTTTTAGTAATATCTTTAGTAATTAACTATCCATCTGTTTTGCATGCTCGTCTTCTTAGGATATTTCTGATAAGAGAATGTGTACTTTGAATATTGTAAAGTATGATCACTATTATTTGTCAACTCTGTGTGCTTACTGGTGTACCTTCTATCTATGAACTTCTACATGTTTTATTCGATTATGGTGCCACACAATTATTTTTTGCATTCATTCTTATTTGGCACAAAGTGTTAATAGCATTTGTTAGAGGAAATTTGGTTGAGGTTTTCTTACCCATGAGTAGTGATATTTTTAGTTCATTAAGTGGTGCGAGGTCGTGTGATGTCACTTAACATTGCTTCAACAAAATTACAGAATTGATGAATAAGGTGTTCAGGATAGATTGAGATCTATTTGCCATTGCATTTAGATGATGGTATTTTGGAGAATTCGAGGAACATGAGAGAAGATTTTGAGTGATTAGTAAGTGGGAATAATCAATGTGAGTGATTTAAGGCTTTCTATTAGGGAATAAAATGTCACAACGGGACTGTAAAAGCGCTTGACTGCCTAATGATATGACTAAGTATAATATGTTCTAGAAAATTGGTAGGTAATTTTGCCAATGATGGATGAAAAATTTATGAGTTAGATTTGCGTAATGCATCAAAGTTAAATTTGTTAAGACATGAGTTTAGATTTCATGATATGCGTACTATTTAGTGTTAATAAGAGTAAGAGTGTTTGGAGGACTAAGGATGTTTGGAGTGTTAAGAGTATGGGCAAATGAACCTTATACAAATATTATTTGTTGGTATGAGAAGGAATTTAATGGTTAGTGTATAGAAGTCGACCAATTTAATGAAGGAATGAAATTAGGAGAGATTTATTGGTTCCATTAATTTTAAGGATATCCAGTATATGGTAAGTGGGGGTTGATACTAACCATAATAGTGAGATAGCCTAAGGTTAAGAAAGATGTTTAGTTAGTGATTTGGTGGTGAGTTCATTAGGCGACAATTGTCGATGTAATTATTTCTGTTGTTGACGTCTTGTTTGGGGTTAGGAAATTTTGGTAAGGATGATGAGATGAATCGTATAAACATGAAGACAATAGAGAAGTTACGAACAAGACTTGAGGAGTTAAGTTTGATTCGATTGATAGGTTGACTTAAGTGGTAAAGATGATTATAATTATGTAGATGATCTAAATTTGGTAATAAGTATATGGAGTAACTTACGAGTTTGATTTGATTGGACGATGGGATTTGGACATCAGATGATTAGTTTATTTGGTTTGTTTATGCTATCTCCGTTATTAACATTTGGACTAATTACAATTTCTTGGTGCTCTGTGATTACAGTTTGGGTTGAATTGCAATTGCGGTTTAGATTCAAATGACTTTGCTGGGTATCGTCTGGTTTTCTTCCTTTTGTTCTGTGTGTTTAGATTTAATAGAACTATCTGTGACAAGTGTTTGAGTTTGTACTTTTTGACATGTGGTTCTTCAGGCTTTAGGAATTGATATCTGGTATCAATAATATATGAGAGTAATAATTGGACAAGATTTTGTTGGTCCACAAGATGGTTATCCAAAAAGGGGGTGGATTGGATTTTGAGCAAGTTTAAAACCTTTTTGAAAATATTTCTCCAATCAAAACAAATAAAAATGTTTCTACAATTTCTTTTGAACACAAATCAGAAATTCAAATGCGGAAGCAACTCAAAACAAAAAATTCCATCCAAACACAATATCATCATAATGCAAGGTAAAAGTAAATGAGTTGAGCGAAGAGAAAACAAATCCGATTTATAGTGGTTTGGTCCTTCTTGACCTATGTTCACTCCTCGAGCACCCATTGAGAATTTCAATCCACTATGTCCTCACTTTTGAATGGAGGGAAACAGTTACACCTTTCGTTTTTGCAGAAAACAAACTAGGAAACCTACACTTTCTTTTTTTTTTGAAGGAAACAAAATAAGGAAAACCTCAAAAATTATTTTTCTAAGGCTCAACAAGAAAACCTATCTAACCCTTAATCAAATACTTTGATTGTTACAAATTTTGTTCCCAAAACACATATTATAAGTTCAATCCAATCCAAGAGTAATAACGAATTAAAAATATAAAGAGTGGGTATAAAATAAAGAATAAGAGAAATAAAGATAGAAAAATATGTGCAAGGATTCTCTCTCTTCTTCTGATGTTGGAGACGTCTATTTATACGCTTCTTGAATTTTGTGACTGTTGGAATCAAGAATATAGTCGTTGTGAAACAAATGCAAATTTTGCTCAAATTTGACGTTATCAACATTTACGTGCGTTACCATTGTTTACGTGTGTAAGATTTACATTCATCAGAGTTTTACGAGTGTAGCTTCCCATGTTGCGTGGACCATTCTAAAATCCATTCATCACTGGTTGGCACAACTTAATTCTACCGTGCTTAAAAACATCACTACGTGCATAAACCCTTTCTTTACGTGCTTATGCTTGCTAAATAACGTGTGTTGCAAAAGATCAAGATTGCACGTTTAATTCTCCATGTCAGAGTGTCTGGAATATTCTAATTCAAATCCTGAGAAGCGTCATAATGACTGTCAATATTTGTTAGCGTATGACTTACGTGAGTAAGTACTGCTGCGTGCGTAAAACTTAAGCTTCTCCAGAGATCACACCTTTATCATTCTACATGCCTTCTTTCTATCCTCTACGTGTTTTCCTTACATGTGTAGATTTCAACTTATGTGAATCGAAGAATTTCTAGATCCATCCAAGCTAACAAGACTCATGTCATATAGAAAAACACGCTTCAGTATTCATTCTAGCTTCATCAATGAAGCGCTTAGCACCTTCATTACGTGCATAATTAAGCCTCTTCGTGCCTAAACGGATCTCTACGTGAGTAATGCATATAATCTGACCGTTTGCATAAACTTTTGAACATCTTCTATATTTCATGGATGTTTTGTTGTCATCTTCATCAAAACTAGACTCAACAATCTCTCCATTTTTGTTGACGACAAAACATGCATGAATTTGAACATCTATTCACCTTAGATCAAGGATTTCACTCTATCATTTGGTTAGTTCAACAAAACAATAGGCATAATGTTCAAATAAAAAAAATGATACCACTTATAAAATAAGATACCACTTGTAAAATAAGATAGATGCCACTTATACAAATTATGCAACATTCTCCCCCTTTTTGTAATAATAAAAAAAGATATGCAAAATATGCCATACTCCCCCTTTTAAAACGTAAAGTAATCAAAATCATTTAAACAAAAATGGCTCCAACTAAGAAAATGCATTTTGCAAAGAAATCATTTTGGAAGTAACCCCCCCCCCCTTTTGGTTTCAAAACATGCACAACCATTTTCAAAGGAATATCTCTCCCTTTGAATTTCAAAACTCAATGTATGCATGCAAACATTTGAAATCAATACCACTTGAAATAAACATTTGAAATCAATTCAAATATGCAAATAACATATTAAGCAACATATCGACAATCAAACACAAAATAGCTTTCATGTATGAAATGAAATCAATGAAATAAACTATGTTCAATTAACAACTAATTGATCGAGTTCTTGCAAGTGCACAAGAATCTATTGTAGTAATAAAAACCCTTGGAGTATTACTTGGGTGTCAAATCCATATGGAACGTGTTTAATTGTGATCAAATAAAATGATAAAAGAAAATAAAAACATCAAATGGTTGTTTTTGTAGTTTTGTAAAATAAAAGCAAGAAAGAAAGTAAACACACGTTTTCAATAAAAGGAAAAAGTTAGGGCTTCCAAGTTGAAACTAAGCATTTAGTTGTCAAATGAATGAAAATGGATTTTAAGAAATGTGTAATATCCCACTTATTTTAGCTGGAATCTTGTAATATTCTGAGGTGATTTCGAGTTGGGATGTTGACCTTTGTGTTGAGGGTTATGTTGCGTGTGTTGTCCACGTTGGAGGTCATCTATGTGCTTAGTATAGAGTATTGTGCACGTAGTAGAGGCCTGAACCTTGACCGTGAATGTGCGTTGAGTGCAACGTACACTGGAGGTTACCTACGTGCACATTACATAGTACTATGCACGTAGACGGGGATGAGTCAGCCTAGAGCTTTGCTTGGTCTGTGC
>CAODLS012409568.1:0-10682 GCA_948243855.1 Flueggea neowawraea | reverse complement strand
ATGGGATTCCCTGATTAATCGTGTTTTGAGATCAGAATCTGGATTGCTTGTTACAAGTTATGAACAACTCCGGTTGCTTGGAGAAAAGCTGCTCGACATTGAATGGGGCTATGCAATTTTGGATGAAGGACATCGGATTCGGAATCCGAATGCTGAAATTACCCTGGTTTGTAAACAGCTTCAGACTGTGCACCGGATAATAAGGACAGGTGCATCAATTCAGAATAAGTTGACTGAGCTGTGGTCTTTGTTTGATTTTTTATTCCCTGGAAAGTTGGGTGTTCTGCCTGTATTTGAGGCAGAATTTGCTGTCCCAATTTCTGTTGGTGGTTATGCCAATGCCACACCACTTCAAGTATCTATAGCATACAGGTAAACAGTCATATCTCTGAAACCCGAGTTGTGGGTTTTAAAGTTGCAATTTCTTTTTTAATTTTTTCCATATCAATGTTTTGTTGTCTGCTAGGTATAATCTGGATTATGAATTTTTTTTGTTGCAGGTGTGCAGTGGTTTTACGGGATTTAATCATGCCTTATCTCCTGCAGCATATGAAGGTCGATGTGAATGCTCAGCTTCCCAAAAAAACTGAACATGTTTTATTTTGCAGCCTAACCTCAGAGCAACGATCAGTATATAGGGCATTTTTGGCTAGCACTGAGGTGGAGCAGATTCTAGATGGTAGTAGAAACTTTCTTGGATTCTGGTGGTTATATCTACCTTAGAATGAATGGAATGACCCCTATAAAACAGAGAATGGCTTTGATAGATGAATTTAACGACACAGATGAAGTGTTCATATTCATTTTAACTACAAAGGTCGGTGGATTGGTGGATTAGGGACAAATCTAACTGTTGCAAACAGGGTTATTATCTTTGATCCGGACTGGAACCCGTCGACCGACATGCAGGTTTTTTATTAATTATTGTTATATGAATTCGTATCTTGTGCTCACTGACAAGTTTTGTTAATCTTTGCTTCGCTTCATCTTTTTCTGAAAGGGTTTCACCTTTCAAGAATTGTCATAGCAATAATGTCCATGGCATCTATGAGATTAATTTAATCTCTTTTGAATCCTAACAAATTTGTCTGATACGTCAACAGTAATCTATTGTCAGGTTCAAATGCTTGCTTTTTTTTTATCCATATATGTAGAACTGAAAGTAACTACTTTTATGTAACAGGCCAGGGACCGTGCTTGGCGTTTTGGTCAAAAACGTGATGTAACTGTGTATAGATTGATCACACGTGGAACTATTGAAGAAAAGGTGTACCACCGACAGATTTACAAACATTTTCTTACTAACAAAATTCTTAAGAATCCACAGCAAAGAAGGTTCTTTAAAGCAAGAGATATGAAGGATCTATTTACTCTAAATGATGATGGGAATGGTGGATCAACTGAAACGTCTAATATTTTCAGTCTGCTAGCTGAGGGAGTAAATATTGTTGGCTCACAGAAAGAAGACCAGAGAAAACAGAAACACCACAAAGTTGGTAAGTCTCATGCCAAAGATGGTGCCGTTGATGGAGGAAACCATGCTAGGAGGAAAGGGAAAGAAAAGGCCGATCATAGTGATGGTGAGGTAGATGAGGACACAAATATTTTGAAAACTCTTTTTGATGCTCACGGAATACATGTAAGTTTCAGGCTTTCTAACTTTTCTTGTTTTACTTTATTTTACCGCCCCATTTTTTTTGGATTAATCCGTCAAGAAATTAAATTGTTTAATAGAAAGCAATCATGCTTGTAATTATACTATTGATTTATCTATGGCACAGGACTTTTACAATTTAACCATATATTTTAAATAGTATAAAAGACCCCGTTGAAATTACATTGTTCTTCATATTTGTTCTTCAGAGTGCTGTAAACCATGATGCTATAATGAATGCACATGACGAAGAGAAGATCAGGCTCGAGGAGCAAGCTTCTCAAGTTGCACAAAGGGCAGCAGAAGCTCTACGGCAGTCTCGAATGCATCGTAGTCGTGATGGCATAGCTGTTCCTACATGGACTGGCAAATCCGGGACAGCTGGTGCACCATCATCTGTCCGTTGGAAATTTGGATCAACTGTGAATTCACAGCTGATTAACACATCCGATGAGTCTACAAGAAACAAGACGAGCAACCTGAATGGCTATGCAGCTAGCGCTTCAGCTGGAAAGGCATTATCTTCGGCTGATCTACTTTCTAGAATTCGGGGAAATCAAGAAAGAGCCGACGGTGCTGGGCTTGAACAACAATTAGGATTGGCAAGTTCCTCTAACAGAAGAAATTTTGGAGATAGTGGAACATCTAGGACATCTCAAAATCCATCGAGTGTCCAACCCGAAATACTAATCCGTCAGATCTGTACATTTCTGCAGCAAAGAGGTGGAAGCACTGATTCTGCGAGCATAGTGCAGCATTTTAAGGACAGGATACCTTCAAATGATCTTCCCTTATTCAAAAATCTTTTGAAGGAAATAGCTACATTTAAAAACGATCCAAACGGAAAGTTGTGGGTTCTGAAAGCAGAATATCAATAGGTGCAATTCTTCTGTAAATACTCAACGATTTTGGAGTCATTGGTCAATACTGATCCTGCAAGATGGTCTGGCATTTGTTTCTGTTTCACCTTGTGTGCGATTTTATAGAGCATGATTTATTATCACAATGATCCATAGCAGGTTCATTTTGGCAAAACCTGACCAGTGCATTATCTGTTAACTGCTCACGGACAATTTTTCGGACAAGTTTGTTCGCTTGTTTGGAGTTGGAGCCACAGGTTTTCTGTTGTACCGGGTTTTTCAACTATCCATTACCACGTCTCTCGACTCTCAGGATTTACGAGCTTCATCGTGCCAACATCAACTATCTTGGTTGACTTAAACAACAGAGTCGATTTTCACTAACCGGCTCCAATCAACACATGTTAATGATCTGCTTCATCACATTGTTTAATCTTTGCTCGAGTATTTGTTCTTTCTGACTCAGTAATTTATAACCAGAAGAAAGGAATTCGTCATAGATCTTGAATTCTATTCTGGGGACAATTTTATCTCCAATTCTGCATATGAAGCCACCACTACCAAGAATATTGGTAAAACTCCAAAGATTTACAAATCTACTCTATCCTTCGAACCGGTTGAAATTACAAACGTATGTTCCACATTAAGCTGTATTGCAATTCGTTTACAAATACGTATCATCATCTTTCATCCTGCAATCTATTCAATTCTATTTGTTATTCCTTGTCGCATCAGTAATTGATGTCGAGAAATAGTAGACTCGATAACACTTCAGGGAACATGGAAAGAAAGACCAATTAAATTGCAACACTAGAAAATATCTGCTTCAGAATCGAATTTACATTTTAATAATAAATTTTAGTACAGAAGAATCTTCTTATGCCATTTTTCATGCTCAAATCCCAGCATATTCATAGACTTGCACATCCAGCTACATAATATTCACCCTTTTAATTGAAATGTTAGCAAAATAGTAAGGAGATGTTTGCTTGAAAAAAAATTTCTATTATTTTTTAGAAAATTAGAAAATAAAGATGAAAAAATGAAAAATTAATTTATTAGCAAATATTTTTTCTAAATAATTTTAATTTTTAAAAAATAAAAACAAACGAAAAATAAAGAAAAAAAAGCTATTTTCTAAACTAAACATAGCCTAAAATTTTACCTTGAGATCAACATCAACTCAATTAAAGGATAAATATATTCTGTGATATATAATGTGCTGTACTGGTCTGAATGAACAAAATAAAAACAATATGCGAAGCCAATGTTTAACGGTAATCATAAGCAAATCAAATATATCTCTCTATTTGACATGGAAAAAGACAACATGATTCTCTTTTGTATTGAGGCAATAAATTAAAAGTTCATGGAGGAGGAAGAAGCATGCCGCGTATTCATTATTTTTCCACTCATGAACGTATTTAGTACCTCGCACTCTCTTATGTCTCTCAATTTTGTCATTCGTTTATCTTCTATTTCTAAACAACACATCAATCATCACTCGAGCAAATGTCCCCCGCATTTAGAAAGCAGCCCATCCTGATGCGCTCTTCTTGGATGCTCCCGTCGCTGGTGAAGGAAGATTCTTCTGCAAAGCACCATAGTAGAGAAAGCTATAACAACATTACCCAACAACCAAAATAACAGGCTGAACGTTGGCTTTCATGGAAAAATGGTTTTAGTGGCACTAAAACTTCAAACGGTATCTTAGAATCAGTAAATCATAGCAACCAAGACGTAAAAACACCATCCAATACACAATAAATTACCCCTCCAGAAAAATATAATTTAGTGCCAGTTGAGAAACCAACGTTATGTAAATGTTCATCTAAAGACTAAGATACACAACACAAGACACAACATGTTCACTTAAAAATCTTGTGCAACATAAATCGAGCTTTAAACTTATGTGAATGTTAGGCTAATAGCATACTGTCAAATGAGAAATTTTAAATGTAATGGTACCTCAATTTGAGACAGATCTGATAAAGGATCAGTAGGTCGTCTTGCAACATCCATCTGTGCTTTCACACCAATACCATGAGCAGCACTCATCCGAGCAGCAGCTGGATCATTTGGTGGGGGAGGTAGCGGAGATCTTACTTTTCCTGTCTCACTAGGGGGTGGCGCAATACCTATACTTTTAGGCTTTCCAGCCACTACAGCTCCACTAGACAGCCCTGCAGCTGAAAGCATCCCCGTCCCGCCAGTAGGTTTAGGCTTCACATTTATTCTGATTGTTTCACCCTCCTAAAAACAAGAAAAGAGCACACAAATCCTTCAAATAAACAAACAAAAGTTTCGAATTTAACCTTTATGGTCCAACTAAACAATCCATTAAAAGACTTACCAAAGCAACACATAAATTAAACAACGAAAAAAAATAATCAAGACAATCAGACTTTGAACAACACCACCCTAATGATTTCGCTACAAAAGCCTTGCACCAGTTGAATCTTCCAAATGTAGCTCTCCAGCATTCCAATTCCAGTATTACAATGAATACACAATCCAAAAGCATGTATAAAACGTCATAGATTCAAATGCGACTTCAGAGTTCAGACGTTCGGATAGTGGCATTACAATCAACACTAAACCAAGAAACCGAAAAGTGCCCATTAAACCCCCGGCATCCAAGTCCTTCATTCACAACATAACACCAACAAAAGTTCAAATGTACCTCAAAAAAACCTCAATTCTAACATCACAATCCAAAACCAACAAAACCCATTAAAAATTCAGAATAGTTAATCCCATCACAAGAAAAGCTGAAATCTTCACACTTGAAATCAGAACATTATAAGCTGAAAAAGAAACAAAAAACAAACCTTTAATCTATGATTGACGGCAGGATGAATATTAATAGTTTCACCACCACCACTCTCACTACTTTCTCCACTCTTCCTCTCGCTCTCTCTCCTCACATACTTCTCGTGATCCGACAACGCCACATTGAAATCAAACGCCTCGTTCCTCTCTGCAAACCCTAACCCAATAAAAGCATGTTTCCCATGCCCGTCCTCGATCTTCAACACGAAATAGCGAGACGAGTCGAGGACTGTCTCAACAGAGGATTCGCGGCGGCTGGGGTAGACGAAGCAGGCAGCAAAAAGATCGCCGGAGTTGGGGTCCTCAAGGCGGATCTCGCAGCGGAGCTTGCAGGAAACGACCCGGAGACGGCCGGTCCAGATCTTGTCAGACTGAAGCCACTCGCCGCACTTGTAGGCGCCGGAGGTGGAGCGAGGAGGGATCTTGTAGACGGAGACCTCGCGGACAACGAGAAGGGTGTGCTCGAAGGAGTCGTCGTCGACGTCGGGGTCGAACGACATGGCGTTTGAAGGGTGTTGCTGGGAATGTGAGGAAATGAGTAAAGAATTGATGATGTCTAATTATAGCAATGGATTGATTAGAGAGCGAGAGAGATATTTGAAGGGGTTTTCGGAGAAGGTGACGGGAATGAATCAAAACGAGTATCTGAGAATAAGAGATTTGAGGAGGCAGAGACGTGGGGTGGAAGTATGGAAATGTGAGTTTCTGAAATTTTTAAGTGTTGGGTGGGTTCTGTCCTACATTTTGTTTTATTATTTTCTTTTTTGTTTTACATTTTAACTTTATTTTTGGTTTATTACAATTGTTTTATTTTACATAAATTGGAGGTATCTTTTAGATGAGTAGGTTGTATAATAAAAAATAGAATGAGGAAATTACACTTGGTATATTATTTTCTATGTATGTTTTCAATTTGACAACATACTTTTAAAACATAATTATTTGAACACAGTTTTAATTATGTATTCTATAACACAACAATATTTATATCTATTTTTTTAATTCTCTCTCCTCACCCACCTCTCTCTTCATCATAACCTCACATTCTCTCTCTTCATCGAGCCCCACTCTTCCTTTCTCTCCATTTGCACCTCACACTCTCTCTCTTCTTTAACCCTTCTCCCCGCCACTCTATTCTTTCCACAGTCCTATTCTCCCTCTCCTCGCCGTCTCTCTCTCCTCCTTCGTCTCCTTTCAAATTTCGCTTTCTCTTTTCTCTTGCCCCCTCGTTCGTCTTTCAATCGACCTTCTTCTGATCTTCCTTTCTTTCACTCCATCCTCCGACATGAAGTGAATGACAGTGAGGGAGAGACCGAGATGCAAACGACGGCGAGAGAGAGAGCTCGGGACTCAAACAACGAGAATGACAATGAGAGAGAGAGAGAGAGAGCAATGCAATGACCTAGAGAGAGTCGTTGACGTGACAAGGGCGGCGGGAGATGATTGAGAGCAGCAGTGTAGGTCTGAGGTGGCGACAGCTGCCAATCATGGGAGAAAGACTAATCTAAAGTTTTTCAACAACTTATTACGTTTACTAAATTACAGAATCAATCCCCAATTATTTGAGAAAAGTCCAAAGAACATCAAAGTTGAAGAGAGTGAAATAACACAACAGAAAAGGCCAATTTTTAGGCGAATGTACATATTGTACTCACTATGTGAACATTTGTTTAGTGAATGTACTCATGTTGTACTCATAATTTTATCAAGTCATAAAAAATTAAGCTTCCACCTCCTAATATTTATGTTTTAATTTCATTTTTTTCATTTTGTACTCGATTTGTACTCTTATTGCACTCATTTTTGTAGACATTTGTTAGTGTAATTAATAAGTCTTAAATAAGTTGTATTCTCATCCTACTCGTTTGTAAGTGGGTTGTACTCTACATGTACTCGGTCTTGCTCTCATCCAAATAATAAACAAAAAATTAAAAAAATAACTTGGTTTGTTCTCATTGTGTTTGTACTCATGTTGTACTCCACATATATTCGGTTATACTAGTCAAAACAGTTCCATTTTTGTCGTTATACTAGTTGTACTCTTGATATTCTCCACATGTACTTGAGGTTGTAATCCATATGTACTTGGTCTTTGTTGATCAATATAGTCTTCATTAATACTATTTATACTCGGGTTGTACTCTACATGTACTCATTCTTTGATGGTCAAACAGAGCCTTCATAACACTACTATATACTCTGGTTGTACTCCCCATGTACTCTAGTTGTACTCTTTCTCATTGGCTTAAATAGTTTGGTCAAAGCGTAGTCAACACGCGGTCAAACTGTTGTATTTCTAAATATTTTATTCTGTTTTTTCATTTTTTGTATGTTTTTCAAATGTTGTTGTATTTGTGAAATGGTTTTTGTTTTCTTGTTCATTTTTGCACATCACCCAAATAGAATTGAGAAAGGGCAATATATTTAGAAAAATTCAAAATTATATAAATAATTGTGTGTATTTTTTTTAAATGCACACGTTCATACTTTATTATTGAGTATTATTTTTATTTAAAGCTGAATCAGTGAAGTTAAGAAGAAACATGGTTCACCAACTTAGACCAATTTGGAAATTAGATATCCCTTTTAAACAATAACATGATTGTTTAATTGCTTAATGTGAGGTCAAATCAATTGCCACACTAGAAGGAGATTAGTGTGGCACAGACTTTGAACTCTCTTTACTAGATTTTTTTATAAAAAAAAGTAGAAAAAAATAAGTCAATCAAGAACTTTCAATGCATAAGGATTTCAGCATAATTGTGTGCATATGCATATAGATAAATGGTTTCGTATGTATGCATTGAGGTTGAAAAATTGTTGAAGCTATTGGATGTAAAAAGGGCACAAATAGCTTACATAAACGAGGTACAACGTACGCAAACTGCACACATAGAGGTTTTATGTGCGTAAGGCATGGACAACATAGGTAACCTGAAAAATGAAGAAGGCAATATACATGTAACAAAGACTTGTTAGGTGCATTAAATGCGACTCCTTTTGAACTAAAATGAGTCTAATTCATTAAGAAGGTATAAATATTTGTTTAGAAGTTTAGAGAACACCTCTGCAACTCCATAACATTTATTGCTTATATCTACCAAGCATTAAAGCATCAAGTTCTCTCTCTTAGGTTGATACAAGGTCTTCGTTCTACAATTATCATATGTATTGCTTGTATCACTTTTTTTAAATTAGAGTAAATTTATGGGGCAATTACATTGGCGTCCTTAAGGTTAGTCATATTCTTCTATTGCGTTACTAAATTTTCAAAAGGCTCATATTGTGTCCTTTGGAGTTAACGGTGTTAATTTTATCTAACAGAAAATTTGAAAGTACCAATATGCCATCTTCTCCTCATTTTTGTCTTTTTCTCTTTCACTATGTACCTTTCCCTCTCATCTCTTGGCCACCACCACCTCTCTCTTTATGTCTTTCTCTCTCACTCTCTTTAACTCATTGTCTCTCTCTTTTGCCTTTAAAACAACACGCTTTGCTAAATTTTAATTCTTCATAATGGAAAACCCTTTCACCTTTATACCTACATGCACTCTCTATTCCTTCACCACTTTTTTTCTTTTCTTTTTTATTTTTTTCTCACTTTCTCTCTCCTGAGAGAATTTCACTCCTAGAATTTTCTCAATAGCCAAACGGGGTTTTGGAAGAATGGGGAGGGAGGATTTTTACATGACGGTGCCGAGTTTCTTTGGTTACCCGATTTTGCTTGACGTGATGAAGTCGTCGGTGAGTCTTTGCAGCGACATCATCTACGACCGAGCCAGTATTCAGAAATGGCTCAATAGTGGTAACAACACGTGTCCCACCACCTATGTAGGTGCTTCAGAGGAAAAAGTTTGTACCTAACCGGACCTTACAATGTCTCATAGAGATCAAGTCTGAGTCGATCAACGCTAATCATCGCAACAACGATTGCGACAACCAATACGACGCCAGCATTCCAGAGAAGGCGACACTAATTACTCTTGTCCTCTATTTTGTGGGTTTTCTTGTTGATGTTGACTGGTTTTTTGTTTCTTCAGTAATGAGCCTTTTTTGGCCTTTGGTCCATTCGCGTATCGTTTTGCTCTTGTAGGTAGAGGTGGCCAAAATGGAACTGAATCACCGGTTTGAATCGGCTAGAACTGGAATCAAAATCGGTCAAAGCGTCCCCTATGCAGTCCGATTCTGGTTCATCCTTTTGAAAAACTGTGAACCAGCGGTTGAACCGTCGATTCACATACCACGGCCCAACCAGCCAGCCTACCCTTTCAACAAACCGCTGGTTCCGACGATTGGGTTAATGATGATTCAACAACGGCGACTTCCGACTCCAATGAAGATAATTAGGTGAGTAGAGTGTAATTGTATCAAGGTAAGTAAGAGAATTACGTGGGTTTTGATTCCTCTAAACCCCGAGAGGATACATAAGCAACTTAATATAATTAAGTCCAAGCTCATTTTTTATTTTTTTTTATTTTTCACATTTGTAAAATTTGATTACTTGTATTCCATATTCGTTTTAATTACTTATTGATGAAATTAAGTTAAAGCATATTTTTTATTTTTTACATTTGTACAAATTAATTACTTGTATTACATATTACTTATATAATTATATTTCTTAAAATTTTATTAGCATTTTTTATTTAAAATATGATAGAGAATATCTATATTCACAATTATATTTAACAATTACAAACCGAATCCAAACCGAATCGAACTGGGACAAAAATTGAGTACAGCAAAATTAAAAAAAATTAAAAAAAATCTTGTTCGAACCGGTCCAAACTGTTGACCGAACCGCCTAAAACTGCCCTGGGCAGTTAGGTTCTGGTTCCATCCTTTCAACGAACCGGAACCGCCAGTTTCAGAACTGTAACCGACCCTACTTGTAGGGAAGATCAGTAGTCAAAGCCTTCAGATTGGGGTTCGACTGAGTCATTGTCGATTTGTATTTTTTTTTTGTATTTTCAATTTGTGATTGAGTTGAAAATAAAATTGGCTTGGTGGTGGTGGGTTACTACATCATTGTGGTTGTTAATGGTTCAGGTTTTTAGATTGGTCTTCGAAATATAGGTGGGTTTTTTTAGTTGCACTTGCATTCTTTTTTTATTGTTGTTGATTTGTGCATTTTGTTTGTTGTCAATCTCTATCTATTTTGATTTCTTTTGTTTGCTCTTTCAATTGTTGTTGAATTTTGTAGGTTATGAATCTCTAGGTTTGGTGGGTTGATTTTTGAGTTTTTTTTACTAATGTTGATTTTTGGGTTGAAGCTTTAGGTTTTAGGGGTTGAAGCTTCGGGTTTCAATGATGGCGGTGATGGCGATGCTTTGTGG
>CAODLS012409026.1:0-10707 GCA_948243855.1 Flueggea neowawraea | reverse complement strand
GGTCTATTCAGATAAGCAAAAATCCTGTCTCCAAGGCATGGATCATCATTTGCTCCTCTCCTGGAAACCTGTGAAACAAATTCCAGTCACTTAAACAGTCTGCACGAAGCTTGATCTCAATCGCAACCTGTTAAATTATTTGAAGCATTGAACTGTTATGCATACCATAGAATGTATCTTTCCATGATTTCCCACAGGCCTAAATTGCACCGCAGGGCTAGGAGACAAGCAGATTGGCAGCAGGAGGTCATCACGAGGAACATCTTCGCCTATTTCATCCACGACTTGATTGAACACATCGTTGCATCTTCGCGACCATTTATCATGGACATACTCACGCAATACTTGGAGTCATTGCAGACAGTCTTCTCCAGCATTAATGTTTGATCTGATATAGCACCATGTTCCCATAATCGCCAGCCTGAACGCTAATGTCCAGGTCTAAAAGAGAATTCCCAAGCTATGAATAGTCATGACAAAAAACTAGTTAGTGTCAAATATAGATCAGCAGCAACAAATCTACTCAGCTGCCGCGAATTAATTATTACCGCTATGGCTTTGAGGTTGATTGATTTGACATTAGTCTGGTTGTTGTACTCAGTTATCAATGCTGCAAGCTGTGGAATATTGTAACCTGCAAAAGTAAATTTTTTAGTTCCTTAAATTGAAATCTGAACCATCAGCTTCTCTAACTAGCATATCTGAATCAATGGAAATAAGTTCAAAATAAACCTGAGATTATCCTCAGCTGTCAAAACCAAATTCCATGCCCCGCAAAATTACAGCAGTTAGGTCATATAAGCCAATTTCAAGCAAATTGAAGCATATAACCATTTACAGGAAGGATATTACGAACCAGTTCTGGTGTCATTCAAAAAAATGTAATTCGAGCTTGTGTTTGAATATGAAAATCCTACTCCAATAGGTGACTCCACATATAGCATATTCGATTCTGTCCAATATTCATTACAAATTATAATTTATTGGAACAAAAGGACAAGTTCATACAATTAAGTTTACACATTGTTGAGATTGAAGTGATTTTCTTGAAGAAGATTGAAGAGAGTCAAAATAGGACGTATTTGTGAAAGAAAACACGCTGATGTGAAGACACGGCAGTATACACGGGCGTGGAACAGACCGTGTGATAGACTGGAGCCCAAAGAAGCATGATCTGGGCAGCCACGGCAGTGGCCGTGCCCGTGGCGCAACAGGACGTGTTTTTCTTGAAGAAGATTGAAGTGATTTTCTTGAAGTGATTTCCTTATTGATATTGAAGTGATTTTCTTGAAGAAGATTGAAGTCAAACCTCGAAGAACTGAAAAGAGTCAAAATGGGACAGATTTGTGAAGGAAAACACGCTGATGTGAAGACACGGACGGATACACGGGCGTAGAACAGACCATGTGATGGACTGGAGCCGAAAGAAGCATGATTTGGGCAGCCATGCCCGTGGCACTACTGGATGCGTTTTTCCTCAATACACGGACGTGCGTTTAGGCCGTGTCTTGGTGGGTCTCGTCTGTGTCTCTTCCCTTGTGTCTGTGCAATTAAGCGTGACGGGTTTTTAGGGTTGGTGTTGGGGTTTTTCTTGTCTATTTTAGCTTGTATTTTTTGTAAACTATAAAATGGGGCTTAAAAACTTCTTGGGTAGGCCTTTGAATTCCGTTGTAAGTTTGTATGTTTGGTTTTTAACTCTGAATAGTAGAATTACTTGTGTTCTACCTGTGGACATAGGTCGATTAACCGAACCACGTAAATCTTGTTTTTTTGTGTGATTGCTCTTGTTATTTTCTCGTTATTCTATCGTTTGGTTTCCTAACACACATTTATAATCTCACCTAAGTTCCAGGAATATTCATTCTTCACAAAAACTCCATTTTTCCAGGCTTGAATGGACCGTGTTCCATGAAAGCACCAAAACCGAGTGAAGAACAACCGGGGCCCAAAAAATTGTTACAAACAGAACACTTCCATTTATACGGGTAGCAAGCAAATTGAAAAAAAGGCGATGCAAGCAACTCACAACGAGTAGAAACCTCCATTGAGCCACAAGGTTAAGGGCCGTGAAAGCGGATTAGATGACTCTGCTTCAACAAAGTAATAAAACAAAGCTCTGCCTTGTCTTGCATCAGTTACAATGTAGCCAGAGTACTGCTTGAAAGAAACATTGCTAGGCTGTCCTGGAAGACTCGTGACTGGTTTAGCACAAGATTTGAAGTAGAAAAGCAACAAGAACATAATGAAACAGAGCCAAACAGCCATTGGAAGAAACAATTACTGACACATAAACACAGATTCTTTAAGAATCGATGAAATGCATGCGATTTAAATTATAATATGGCATTCGGTTGGATCAAGGTATGAACAAGATTTTTTTAAGAATTCCAGGCATTGTAAGATCCGGCTTCTTGTTCTTGTCTACTTTGATGTTGTATGTTAATGATGTAACGATTTAAGATCCATTATTAGAGACAAATATAACGAATCCTCTATGCTTGCTTGGATCATGGTTCCAGTTACAGTTCTTTGACAGTATCAATTATTTGTTTGGTCGAATCAATGTTTAATTTTTAGCATTGCATCAATTTAACGTTGAAATACCTACTAGGGGTAACACAGCGGACAGGGAGCAAGTCCCAAGTTTGCTTCGCCTGGGTTCGAACTTTAGGGGAAGCGACATTACTAGAGATTTATAATCTCACAGCACCTAGTCCGGATCAAACATTAGAGCTTGGTGGATGACCCTTTGATCTGTCTAACCCTAAGTGGGTGCTTTGATAATGAAACTTGGTCACCTTACCAGATTCAGCTATGACACTATCGAACATTCCGCAGTGGGAAGGAATCTGCATAGTCACGTTCAGCAGTGGTAACTATGACTGGTTGCCCCAATCCCTTTTTTTCCGTCAAAAAAATAACGTTGAAATTCTGCACTTATTTACACCTCAGTAATTCTTTTAGTTCTTTTGGCAACTGCATGGAACCAAAATTATCAATCAAGAATCATTTGACTTAAGTAGCATGAAGGATGAAGCCATTACCAGAATTGAATACGTAGAAGTAAGCTACATTTATCAGTTCATGCATGTCAACATCCAAACTTGCTATCAGAAACCAGTATATCTGATGAACTTTGCCATGTTTCTATTATTGGTAAGTTGTGCAATTGTGGCCCACCTTGTCTTTGAGAGGTGGCAACCAACCAAGACCAAATTTAGTTCACTAAAATTCACACATCAGACATTCCGGAGAACTTACGTCAGGTCACTAGTTTCCTTCAAGTTGTCTCCAAATATACCAACATCATTTGAACATGGAATGAACAGAGACATCCATTTCCACAAGTCTATAGTTTTGATGATGTCATTTCTTGTAAGAAACAAACCAAAGACCATTTTGTTGTTATACAATCCTATCCTTTAAAAAGTCCTGTTCTCCATGTCATTGATATCAACTTACGATATTTCTATCCCATGTTTGGACAATAGAAAAAAAAAGTACTAAAAAGAAAAAGGAACACCATTACAAGGTTTCAAGAATCTTTTAAGGGTTCATGTAAAAAGTTTCCCTCCTTAGACTTCCAACCAAAAAGGGGTCTCTGTCTATCCGTTAAGTACCAGGTTTGCATTTTGTACCTTCGAGTGTCCTATATCAAAAGAAATAAGATCCAAGAACAGGAAACAACAGCAAAATTGAAGAGAGGATAGAGATGGTAGCGACAAAAAAGTGCACTTATAAATAATTTTTCATTGAACTATCAACCTCTTTTCCGTGCACTTACAGTTCTGTGTCCCCTTTTTGAACCTTTTATGTACAGCAACTGTGAAGTAAAAGAGCAACATGTGCCTATTAAAGTAAAAGGAAAAAAAAAAGAACATAAGTAAAGCGGAACTGAAGTTCTACTTTAGTGTGCTACAACGGTAGTCAGAAGCAGCCAACGATAACCTGGCCTGGGCCAGCAATGAAATGTACAGGAGCTGGCAACGACATGGAGGAGGAGGATGCAGATGCATCATGGATGGATGACTCCCTTCTCTTTAATTATCGGGACGGTGTATGTTTCTCCAACAACAGCCAAGTCTTCAGGGAATTCCCTCTCTTGAAGCCATGCATAACCATTTTTCTCCTCTTCCGGCGCCGACACCCCATCAACTGAAAAATTTACAAACTTGTAAAATGCTTTTTAACTTAAATTCCAGATGCATCTGAGTTTTCTGATGAGATTGAATAAGCGAAGTTCTAAAAACATGTAACTTACCAAGATTTGGAGAAGAAAACAACATTTAAATATATGGCAGTTATTATAAAAAATATATATAAATGCAGCAAAGTTTGAACTATAAAAAGACGAAATATGGTACCTGATAAATCAGCATATGGGAAGTCAAAGTAGTACTGGCAATGTCGACCCTCAGGATCACAGTATGGCGGGCCAAGCACATCTAGCACTGCACATGCTGTCAATGGCGTGAAACAATGCATGTTGCCTCCATCAGCAGGGTAAAGGATGTTGGTGTTGCAAGGAGCGGTAAAATCAGAATCCACCTTGACCTTAGCCAAACGGATTTTAGGCTTTTGCACGTCCAACTGCTTCACCTTAGTATCCTGGACCTTTGTCTCCTTCACCTCAGCTTGCTGGACGTCAGGCTGCCTGACCTCAGCTGGTTTTACCTCAGCCTGCTTTCCTTCTCGTTGGTTGATTTCCCTCATCTTCACCTCTTCTTGTTGGACAACAGGTCGCTTCACTGTTATCAGAAACAAACGAAAACCTGATGTCAAGGGTTCCAAAGTGAAAAAGAAGAAACAAGGTAACTTACTGGAACAGGAACTTTAGAGCTTATATGCACTGGCTAATATTCTCTATTTTTTGGGTTTAAATATTACGGCACATCAGATTTTGGAATATTCCAGACAGGTTCCACCATAAGATTTTCAATTAATCTATTGGAATAGGAATCTCATGATAAAAATATTTAAACCAACTTTCAATATCGCAGAATGTTTACTTTTTCAACATTTCAGTTTCTGTCTCTCTTAAATCCCTCATCTGCTGCTTTAAAATGTTTAAAGATTTGCAATGTAACCCCAAATGTTTCCCCATATTTTCAAAAAGCTGACATTATCATTGTCAAGAGTCGGTTGAACTTACACAAAGGTCTCTTAAACGATTTCACTAGAATTTACCAATTTTATGAACTCCTCTGAAGCTTTCATACACAAAACAAGGATTTGATGAATATAGAAAATAAGTTCTCTACGTAGGTGATGCAGATAATAGGATAGCAAACTTCTACAGCATTGCAATAAATTCCTATGTTCTACACATAACTACTTGGTTCATGTTACTTCCTCAGTCAAGCAATCTCAATATTCTATTACAGAGTCATTAGAAAGTACGAAAAATTCCCACCTTCAGGAGGAAGCACCACGCTGGATGGGTCCATAGGGCCATCAACCACCCAGTCATAGGATTTGATGTGCATCGTCCCAAAAAGAAGTTTGCTAAAAACAGTCATTCCAGGATGATTGTGAAGAGGAATGACACTAGAAGGCGGCAAGCAGAAGATACCCATCTGCAATAAACCCAAAAAATTAGATCTCCAAATTCAAAATATCTTTTCCCAAGGTTACAAACTTCGTACAAAATATACGAAACTCGAAGAACGTTACATACTGAGAAGTCGTCACACTCATAAAGATGCAAGTATCTTATTGGGGGCCTTCTTCCTTTCTGACTTCCACGAAAATATAGCATGTCCGGATGGAGGCCAACATCAGCTGGTGTGAAATCATCTAAAAGGCAAAATCATTTCATGAGAATCAAGAATTAAAAAAGTTCATGAAACGAAATGTTTCGTGTTGCTTTTCACCAAAATCAACTTAAATGAGACAAGTTCTTCTGATTCCGAGCCTTCTACGACAACATCAATAGCAATAGTATAAAAATCTCCAAGACACCGAAACACATGAGAACCAGAATCATGAAGGAAATTGCATTGCTAAGAGGAGAAATGAAACTGGAAAGTTAACACAAGCTTCCCTGCTATAGAGTCCCACTAATCCAGAAGACAATGCAATAAACTATAAAGAAAAGAGAGAGAAATACATACAATGGTACGAATTTATGCAGTTGTTTGTCTGAAAACATCAGTTCAGCACCCAAAGCACAAAAAATGCCACAAGTGCACTTTACTAAACCCAAAAAAAAAAATACAAGTGTCCCATTTGCAGCAACCAAAACATGATCAGAGCAACTGAACAAGTACGATTATAAAACTGAAAAAAGATGGGATTGGTTAATAGAATAAAACTGTGCACACAGCCCACAGTACGCTACTTGATACAATGTGCTACACTTGATAATACAAAAAGGTCAAATCATTTCAAGCTCAATATAAACCAAAAAAATGACAAGAATTGATACAAAAACAAGCACCTGAGAGCCCCAATGGCCTTATACAAACTAAAATTGATTATTGCAATTATGGATTAAAAAACTCTTAGCCTTTCACCTAGACGCTTATACAGGATCACAAACCTATACGCTAAAAACTTCAATAATCAAAGTCACCAAAAAGTCGACTCCAAGAATCAAAACTCAACATCCCCAATGCAACGCAATTATCAAATTCCAACAGTAAACATCACAATTTTACCATAGATTCAAATAGTCTTCAACCCAATTCAACCACACCAATCAAAAAGACACAGGAAAAATGAAACATACCCAAAACAGCTTTAAGCATGTCAATTTTTTTGGGAGAAGGGACCACATCGACACCACCAAATGCAAACACTTCCTTGCAGGTGTTGAACAGTTTTTGAATCCTTGAAATCTCCATAACACTATTCTTCTGGCCGTGGCGCCGGGCCTTCTTTCCCGTGCTATGACTCGTGTCGACTGCTGAGTTGGAATTCGGGTTCTGGTTTGGAGGAGGATTAGTATTCTCCAATTCACTCACTTTTTTCCCTTTCCTATTCTCCACACTTGTTTCAATCCCCATTCAGAACCCTCCTCACAATGTAAACGCATCAATTGAGCTCAGAGTATTAAAATCCACCAAAATTCAGCCAAGGAAAGAATTGGGTACCACCCAAAATGCCCACAAACTGAACAAAACTATAATCCTGACGGTGTTGAAGAACAGGGGGAAAACAGAGCGATCCAAAAACAGAGAATGAATTGGGTTTTTACGTTTGAGTGAATAGGTAGGCAGTAACAGTGATTGTAAACAGTTATTGTTCCCAATTTGAAGCAAAATTAAGATAAAATAGAGGAAAATTATGGGGTGGAGGTAATGACAAGAACAGAGACATGTCTCTGTGTGTATGTGTTGTCGTTGTTGTTGCAATGAATGTGAAAGTAAGGTTGAATATGATTAGAAGAGGAAGAGAGGGTGGGGTATAAAAGGGGGAGTTTCTAGGGTTAGCTGAAAGGGAAATACACTTGGTTTGTTTGAGAGAGGGAAAACCAGGGGCCATTGCTTTGCATAATCCTATGGGCTGTTCCAAATACCAGCTTTATTACCTCCCCCCTTCTCTCCTCTTCCCAACCTTTTTTCTCCATTTTTTTTCCCTTGTTTTCCTATTTTTGCCCCTTTTCTTTTCTCTATTTTCCTACTGCCTCCCCCTTCCCTCTTTTATAACTTTCTAAATTATGCAACCAAAAAATATCGTTGTTTTGATGATTGCTGTAATATTTCGTCTGTTTTAACTATATTTTTATAGTGATTGAAGTTTCGATTGATGATCGTTAATACTCTGAGGATGAGCAAGTGTGAGATTGGTGTTGTAGAACTTTGAAAATAGCGAGTTTTGAGAGTGGATAACTCGAGTTAGTGTAAGATGTAACTCGACTTGTGTGACCCCTATACAACTAGAATTAGCCAAAATTGTAACTCAAGTTAGATGAGGTCCATATAACTCGAGTTAATCATTGTGTAACTCGAGTTATCTGTGCAAGTGGAACGACGCGTTTCGGTGTTCTTCGTCTTTAAGAGATCCCAACCGACTTAAATCTGTCATTTCTTCCAAATCACTTCTCTCAGATGCTCACAAACTCTCTCAAGTTGTTCATCCACACTTCTTTTGGGTTTCTTGAGGTAAGATTATGTCTCTAATCTTTTCTTTCCTCATGTGTTTCTGTAAGCTTGTGCATATTAGGATTTTGGGTTTAAATGAGTTTGAATTAATTTGGTTTTGGATGATTTCGAGAGATTCTGAGTTGTATTGTTGGAGTTGAGTGAGGTTGATTGGAGTAAATATATGTGATTAGGAGTGATTTTTATCGGTTGCATTGAGTGTTTGGTCGAACTAGACAATCTGGATAAGTGACTTACTTGAGTAAGCGTTTTGGCTAACTTGAGTAAGATAGACCTAGATTTACTCTAGTTATGTTTGGGTTAACTCGAGTAAAATAAGTCATGATTTACTCGAGTTATTCATTGGCCAACTTGAGTAAACCAGACCACATATAACTCGAGTTAGCATCTGACTAACTCGAGTAAACAGTGGTTTTGAGGGACCAAATTGTGACATTTTGTAATTGGCGAATTCGGAGAGTCTGATGACTAATTTGGAGATTTTGACTGCTTTGAGGACTATTTGATAATATGTCAAGTCTCGATGACTAGAACGTAATTTTACATTGGTCGGGGACCAAACTGTAATTTTACGTAGGTTTTGAATTTTGAGTCGAAAGTGATGGATTCACTTTCAGATTGAATTTTGAGCGACTTTGAGGGTTGCATATGCATGTGCACGCATTTTGGTACAATCACAATACTAGTGTCTCATACATCATTGTTTCTAATCCGTTATTGTTTTTGATGTGTTGTTTTAGCTTCCTGTCCTTGTCAGCGGGATCAGCTACCTGACAGTGGTACTGGGTCCTAAAGCTTTGGACATCCAGGTGAGTGGATAACAGCTTCAGACACATAGGCTATGTCTCGAAACTGTTATAGTTTTTGATGTGTATATCACATACTTGAAACCGGACTAATCTAAGAATTCATTAATTAAATAACTGGATTTATGCGAATAAATATTCATTATTTGTTTTTGAAAAGAATTACAAATATATATATTTATATATATGTTTTCGACTGTTTTTTATGCTGAATGCATGTACTGTTTTTGAGATAATGGTTTTTGATTGTGAGACACCTTCGCTACGGAGTACGTAGCCTTTGGTATACCAATGTATGATATGACCCAGCTATCAGGGTTATCAATAGCCATGTGCCATGTGCCTGGCCCAGCACATGATTTGTTACCGGATTAGTGGCAGAGTCTGTTGAATCATGGGTGATCAACAATAAGTTCCTTATGTGTTTTGATGATGAGCAAAAGGTTTTGATGAAGAGCAAAACATTTGAGTTAAAGACAAACATGTTGGAAAACTTGGAGTTGTGAAACCAAGTCACAGAGTCATATACGTTAGAGAGGGTCTGAATACAAACAGAAGCCACTGGAACCATCAGAAGCACGTTTCATGTACGTCAGAAGAAGTTAACGTATGCGTGTATTAATTGACCTACGCAAGAGTAAAATGTCACGTACGTCACATTGATCTAAAGTATGTGAGATGGAGTTTCACGTGCGCAAGATACTCCAGATTGAAAACAGAAGCTACTGGATGGTTCAAACATAGAAGTCACGTAAGTTATTATTAACGTACTTGAACTGGGAATTCACTATGATCAACGTACGTCAAGTAATGTTCACGTACGTGTGCTGGAGCTAAAGTCAGGTAACGTACGTCAGATTGTGGTAACGTACATGAGATTGGCATAGACAGCAGCATGCAGCTTTAAACAGACTCCAACGACTATATTCTTCTCTCCAATGGTCATATTGATTCAAAGGGCTATAAATACATCAAGAGAAGACCAAGAACATACTGAACAACCTCAAAACTCATTGTGCCAAATTTCATATCAATTCCAACCTAGAAAAACAATCAATCAAGCTAGAGATCAAATTTCAAGCCTCAATCTCAAATACTCAGCTCTAGCATAGAGCTTTCAATATTTTGTAAATGTTTTTATAAACACTTTGAGAGTGAGAGAGGTTTGTTGTGAACTTATAGAAAACAACATTGTAATGGCCTTAGAGTTTTGAGTCGTAATCAACCTTGTTGGCTTTAGAGATATGAGCCGTAATCAACCTTGTTGACATTAGAGGTTTGAGCCGTAATCAACCTTGTTGGCCTTAGAGGTTTGAGCCGTAATCAACCTTATTGGCTTTAGAGGTATGAGCCGCAATCAACCTTGGTGTAAGACTTTGTTGGATTGAGCCGAAATCAATCTCCGATATAGTGAAAAGCTTAAGTGAGACTTAGGTAATGGACATAGGTATGATTGACCGAACCACTATAAAAATTGCAGTGTTGTTTTCTCTCTTCACTCCAACTCGCTTTTGCTTTATAAACTTAACCAAGACATCCCCGAAAAATTCTCCAACAGAGACCACAATCATTATTGAGGTGGTTGAGTGACATAGTTCACACCACGATTGTTACCGGTCCTATAATACATATATATTGTTTTTGACTATGATACCAGTAGTATCATTTTTGCCAATGCGCATGTGGTTGTCTTGGGTGTAAACATTTGCGAAACATATTTCTGAAACTATACTATGTATGTAGTGTGTATATATATATATGTATATATATATATACATCTTATCATATACGTGCAA
>CAODLS012408953.1:0-12378 GCA_948243855.1 Flueggea neowawraea | reverse complement strand
TGCAAAAATTATCCGTTGAAATTCCCAAAACAACCATTTAGAGAGAGTTGCAAAATGCTGAATTAACTGACATCATCCCGTACTACGTGCATACCAAGTGTACTGCATACGTAGTTCATGATTCCATCAGAGTTCTACGTGCAACGACCATTCTTCTACGTGCTTAGACCATGTTCCAGTACCCACTGCTTGATATCAGCTAATTACTATGTACTTAGCTTTCTCTTTTGTGTACGTTGAGCTTGAATGATGTCTGCGATGTATTAGGTTCAACGTGAGTTATTGAGTCTTCAATGATCAGACCTTTGTTCTTCCTCGTGATTGTGTCAGAGAATATTTGAATTTTTAAATATTGAGGAGCGTCTGCCATTTGTCAAGTAGTACAACTCACCTCATCTAACATTTTTGTGTTTTTGTGCCCTGATCGTGGTTCACTGTACTGATACTCTCTGAATACATGTCAGAGAATATTCTCATTTGAAATCTGACACACTGCAACAGAATTTGTCTTTACTTAGTCAGACAGATGTCATTCACGTCTATGTGCGTTGAGGTGGGTTATGTGTGCGTAATACGGTCTCTTGAAGAAATCTCTTTTACCCTTCTACGTGCACATGACTGATGTATAACGTGACACGGCTTGACTTGTGAATTCTTTTTTTTTTTGCCTTGATCCCGTCTACGTGCTTAGATCCCTATACAACGTACGTAGTACCAAGCGCTCTTTAAACTAGTGAGTGTCTTCTCTTTACTACGTGCATAGGTCTTAGCTTCAACGTGCATAGAACATACTGACTCATTCTATTTTCTGATGTACCATGTCTACGCACGCTGCACTGTCTGCTATGCGAATTGCACTTGTTCTACATGCCTTGTATGAGCTCTTGTGCACGCATAGTCCATTTTTGAAATCCTGGTATGCCTCTATCTCTGATTAACATGCATATGTATTGGTTCAAAGTACGTGGATCTTTCTTTAACGTACTTAGAAGGTTGTAAAACGTGCATAGCTTAACTATTTCAATTGTTTTGTTAATTTATCAAAATTTTAGAGTTTTCATGTTAATCAAAAACTGATTCAACAGTTTAATCTATGGCAGCAGTAAGAACCAAAGAGACTCCTATCCTAGTCAGTGAAACTAGAAATGTCGTGATTCATTTAAATCAGATTATTCAATTCCATAGCAATGAACAATGTCCAACACATAAATTCACGTTATTTGTTACCTAAATTAGGACTAATGTGACACACTAATAATCCTAAATAACAGTATATTGTTCATCCAATCACACACCAGCTGAATCATGTAATGAACATAAACAATAATAAAGGAATTAAGACACAAAAACTGAATAAATGCTCGAAATATTTGATAACAATTAAAATAAAAGTCTCACAACATATTAAGATTGAACTTCGAAAATATCTCAACTAGAAAGAGATTTAGTTATACATAATAATGAAAGAAAGCAACCAAAGTTCAGTCATGGCTGCTGTCCAACGTCAAAAAAAGGAAGAAAAAGAAGCCACCAATAAAATAAAAGAGTATTTATATGTGGCTCCCCTCAAAACCTAATTCTAATGTGAACAATAATGATAAAATAATAATGTAACTACAATTGTTCTAGCAATAAAAATAGGTTAAAAGCCTTCAGCCACGTCCATAAGGCTCAAATCCCGAGGCTTAATAGTGAAAACACGCGGCTCAATGTGAATAAGTAAAGCCCAGTCTTCGTACCCTCTACAACATGGTCATGCCAAAGTGCATCCGATGTTGAAACATCCCAAAATAGCTTCAAATCCTTGTATTTCATCAACATACCACCTAAACCATCAAATAAGCCAAAAGACATAAAAACACACGAATAACAACAATTCGCAATGAAAAACTAACATAAAATGCAACATTAAATATGCCTTAAATGCAACCTATCAAATATCTTCATACTTAAATAACGCTTGCCCTCAAGCATTTTATAACTTAGAACAATTAAAAATCTCAAGTCCCAATCACCCTTGTTACCCCCACTATAAAAAGGTAAAACCAAAACAAAAATAAATAAAACTAAACATTATAACTTTATAAAATCAACTCACAAATAATTGATATGATAGTTTTCTTCAATTCAAATATGCCTTTTCTTGTGCTGGTGACTTTCTATGCAGAACAATGATATATATGATGACTTTCTTTCTGCTTATGGTTGGATTCATATGAGACCCCAAACAAGATATTTTTTTGCTAATTTTTTAACTAAAAATTAGGATTATAGTTCCTCAAATCTAAGTCTTTGTTGGAATATACTTATATTTTTTTTTCGGTTTTAAAAACAAAGGATAAATTCTTTGTGGAGCCCTTTGTTCCAAAACTTTCAAATAAGAAATGTATAGCTTATATTCGTAAGAACCACATAATGGTAATAATTAAATTACTTAAGGATATATATTCGGTCAGTATAAATATGCTAGAAAAATTAGAAGCTAAAATTGAAAAAAATCAGAATATTTGGTTAGTATATTTTTTGAATAGTTAATTTTTTATGACTCTTAAATTAACATTTTATAAGATTCTTAAATTTCTATATTTCTAATAATAACAGTTTATTAATTAAATAAACAATCATTTAATACTATGGTATTCAACATATTTTGAGAACATCAATAAGCAAAATATATATATATATATATATATATAATGATATTGAAATATCAAAATAATGTTTTAAATGACTTATTTTTTTATTAATAATTCTGTTTTATAAGTCATGTAATCTGTTACCTAGTTGAATTCTATCTAATGCCAGCGACATTATGCCTCTTTTCTACCCTTTTTTTTTCCTGTTTGGGTATTGCAATTCTTGTTGAATTAAGATTTTAAAAATTTTAAGAATACAATCCTAATGTAGTTGTCTTTTTTTTTTTTTCCTGTTCGAGTATTACAATCCTGTTGAATTAAGATTTAATAATTTTAAAAAATATAATCCTAATTGAATTAAGATTTTTTTTCCTTTTAAGCATTTTAAAATTAATTAATATCTTAAGAAATAAAATCCAAGTTGAAAATTTTTCCCGTTTGAGCATATAATATTTATTCTTGTAAATAACTTATTTAGTAGTAGTTTAGACTTCTATAAATGATATTTTAGTTTTAGTTGTTGAAATTTCTATAGACATTATTTTAGATTTAGCAGTAATTTAGAATTCTAATAAAGGATATTTTAGACAAAGGGTAAGTCGATATTATTATTGTTTCATAATTTCAAAGGGCTCCCTTTTTCTTGCTAATTTTTTTTTGTAGAGTATAAAGGCTATTTTTTTAGAGAACAGAGGGTATTTGTCTTTTTTTTTTTCAATATCCATGTTTTTTAATATAGTATAGATATAGATTTAGTTACATTGAATATCCTAATGATATATATTAGCAAATTTATATTGCCTTATATTCAACAGTTATAGTACATTAACATATATATATTATTTTAGAATATGTTTAGTAAATTAAGTTTTAATCTCATGTTCTAATTTACCATCAACAAACCTTGTATTTTTGTAATGCTTAGCAATGAGTGAATAATAAAACGAATAGAAAAAAATACATTTTTTAATAAAATTAATTATATTAATATATATTATTATTACCAAACAAGTCCCTTATACTTTACTTCGTCATACGAGTCTCCTATGTAGCACATATATGATTTTACTGTTTATATTACGGACAAAGTGCCATCATGCTGGTGCTGTTTTTTTTTTTAAGAAAACATTACATTCGAATTAAATAATACGAAGATGAGTGACATCACTATAAGTTAAAATATACTAGTTTAATCCCAGCTTTTGTTACAGTATATGAATTTATTTAATTTTTTATAAATATTTAAGGTTATAATAAAAATTGCTTCACATTAAAAAATATCAAAGTTAATACTGAAATTCTCATATAAGATTTGTTTTCATATTTTTGTATTTTTTTAATAAAAAAAGTAAATATAAACTAAGACATTAAGAATTTTAATGAGAATTACCACATATCAGTCAATTAAAATGTTAAATATCAAAATAAAAGTTTTTCGAATATATTGTTATGAAAGTATCTTTAGTTGTAATATATTATATAGATTTTAGAGGAGAGGTTATATTATATAGGCATGTATAGACAACGTTAAGATCGAGGCCTAGTTTTGCATTAGCAAGATTAAAAGTAGTTCAATTTTGTAACATGGGGCTGAAATTGAGACAAAGTTCGTTATGACTAAAAGTTTAATAAGTGACAAACATAAAACTTGGACATTTTATTCTCGACATAAATCTACATAATACTGAAAGCTTATTCAAGCAACTGAACGTCCAAATCACGAGCCAAATAGCTGCTTAAGCTAATTCAAATAGCTGCTTCATATTACGAGGTGCAGTGATATTTGGGACTCCACTCCATAGCAACTGGGCAAGCTGTATGTTAGTTCTCTGAGTATGGTGTCCTCCATCAAACAAAACATACTCATTAGGGTTCTTGCAGAGATTAAATGGCGACTTCCCACAGTCTCTGCCGTTGTACAGTCCACTTCCACAGCAGGCAATATCTCCCACTTTAAAACCTTCACACCAACATCACTCATCACGTCAGAAGTACACATTAAATATGGTCAGAACATGTGAGCTTGTTTATAAAAGTAGCTGTGAGCTTGTTTAGAAAGCATGGAATTCAAAGAACTTTTATTCACATCACAAAAAACATTCCATTTGATAGAGATTTAGTTTTAGAGTTTTCTCGCATCATATTCATTAAATTTAACCATCATATTTCCATCGACTGATGTGACAAATTCAATGATGGTGACACAGTGTAACTTCAAAATTATATTGTTATCATCAATAATATAACTCATACCAGTGGCGGGGATATAGTATCCGTACTAAAGCTGGGTTGACAAGAAAATTGAAACCCAAAAACGGAAGTAGATTGCAATGAAAAAATAAGGTTATTCCAGATTGGAAGTAGAGTCGGCTAACCCCGCTTCCCTCGACTCATACGAAAAGTTTTCTTAACAAAAATTATATAATAAAAATATATAAAGAAAATGTGAGGTGTAAAAAATAAACATGTGTATACATATTTAATGTAAGTCAGCACAAATGCATAAAAATAATTTGTTCATATATATTTTGTAACGAACCGTATTTTTCTGGGTTCTTAATTCTGTCACCGAGGGCATAAAAGTAATCCAGAAGTGAGTACTTGAACCCGGGCAATGTTTTCTCTAATTTCCTTAAAACACCAGATAGAGCTTTGTTGTGTTGATATGTATCTTCTAAGAACCTCGTGACACAGCTACCATTCAGTTCAGGATACCTAGATTTTATCATTGGATAGCAACCCAATGGTCCAACGTTCTGAACTGCTAATTTTCTTAATCCCATATCATATAGTTCCTGCAATTCAAAAAATTAAAAACAGTGTTATTTTATAACTAATTAATGTGCAGTAATCTGATAAATTTTGAGACTGGTAGGTCTCATCAGAAATTATAATAAAAAGATATGAAATTGGGTACCTTGATTCCAGTTGTTAAGTTGCCCACGACCATATGTATGTAGTGTGTTCTCTCAGTTTCAGTGGCATTTGGGTGATTTGTGTTAAAGCTGAAGTAGTCATTACCTCCCATGCTGATCATGAAAACAGATCTCATCAAAATGTTCTTGGCATTTGCTTTACCTACTTTCTTCTCCATTGAAGACACCACTTTTTTGAAAATTTCCAGCTGAGCTCTAAATCTCATCTGAAATAAATATTGTAAAGAAAAAAAATCCCTTAATGAAAAGTTCTTTTTATCGAAACAAAAAAGATATCCGCATCAGCAGTGTAATCACTGGCGAATTGAGGGGTGTTTGTTTCGTTAAGATTTTTTTTCTATCTATCCAGTGCTCTATTATTAAAAAGATGCATCATTCTCTCATAATTGTTCACTGTATAATCTAACAAATTTATCGAAATCGACTCAATTATTTTAAAGTAAACACAAAGAAAGGTTTGATGCGTATTTTTGGATAAACATACCGCTAAAAAGTTATCGTCATTTTCAAGAACACCAGCTCCAGCAGATGCAAAATTTACTCCATCACTGAAGTTAGCTTTTGGTTGCAGGACAGGTGGAAGAATATTCAACCCTGCAAATTTTGCTGCAAACAGAACTTTTTTGTTAATTCGATCTGTCGATAACAATTAATTCAACAAGAAATCATCGAATCGACAAATAAATAGATGATGTTACCAATAAAGTCAGGAACTAGAAGACCATCAGATAATCTGCCAGTGGAATGGTTATGGTAGCTCATTCCATAAGGCCATACAGTTCCTGGACCTGACCCGTCACTGCTGAGGTACTGGTTATTGCCTGGATCAAAAAGTGAGTCTCCAAACACAAACAGAAGCTTTTTTTCTTCATTAGTTTGTTTCTTTATCTTGGAATCACTATGGCTACAGCTAATTGGGTTCAGAAATATAACTGCACATAACAAGATTGCTTGGAAGTAGATAGTGTGTCTGAGAATTTCCATAGTTCTATATTATGGAAGTTCGTTTGTTCTTTGCATGGAGTGGTGCCCAATGCTCCATTTTATAATGCTAAAGGTTTAAGAAAAAGATATCTTTTTAATTATTTTTTTTATAATTTTTTAGAAAAATAATAAAAACTTTGGTAAAGATGTCGGTATCTTAGCCTTTTGTTGTCCTGTTTCACATTGTCGGTTCAGAAGAAAAGTCGAGCCAAGAAGTAATTTAGGCTATCGTCTTTTAGTAATCAAAATTAATTACTCTTTATAAATCTATCCCAACTTCTAGGATTGCTCTCTGAAACAGTTCTTTGCTTCTTAGTTAAAATTAGTTTAAAATCTTCTAGTGAATCACGAGACGGTGTGAATACTTAATACACTATTCAGCATGATCATCGAACTACATGCGAGTTCGTACTGAGCATATTTTTAATTAGCCGAAATATTGTTGGGAGAACCTGCAACTGAAGCATATTTCTGTGGATGTGCTATATAGTTTTCAAACAAGTTCTGATTTAAAAAAATCAAATGTATGGTTGGTAATATTAGAATTTCGTCAAGAAGAATCGACCTAAATTGAATATAAGATCGGTTTACCTACCCAACTTCTCCTACCTCCGTTATCAATTATGGTGAAAACAATTTGTACCATTGAATCACATGTGAAGAACGTGAAGAAAACTCTGGATCGGTAATTACTAGACAGTTGATATTTAAATAACTACGTCATACGTGTCGTATGTTTATTCGTTGCTATTATCGTTGCCAGTTTCGGTTCACTGTGTGTTGGAAACTAGTTGATGATTCCATGCGTATTTAAGAAGAAGTTAATTTTATTGGACGAAAACTAGATAAGTCTCACTAAAATTTACTTTCAACTTGTCGTCGACGCTGTTTTTTTTTTCTAGTGAAAATACTGTATGTATATTGTATAAGATTATATAAGCAGATGAATAATAAAACATTAACTTGTATCTTTATAAATTACATATAAATGAATAATATTCTTAGAAACAATAAGTGCTATTCTCAGAAATTATTATTAATTGACAGTGTCATACTATCGGTGATAATATTACAGGAAACTGAAGTTATTATTTTTATTTGTAATAAAATTTGTACTTACTTTAAACTCAACTAGCTTTCGCTTGACATAGAATATATTAGTGAATAATGCTTATTTAACTTGAAAATTTTGGGTGGAATTCGTTTCGATAGGTAGTTACCAACTACATTGGAATGTTTGTTGAGACTTGAACAGTTGAACTGCTGACGCCAGTAATGTGCGCAAAGAGCAGTATAGTCAACGCACCAAAAGGGACTTAATTATCTTCTTTTCAACCATCCAATTTCTGGATCCCGTAGGACCCTACTATTTCTAATTCGACCCAGATAGCACTTCGAACATGACAGAAATCTCACTAAAGAGTTATAAGGTAGTTGTGTTATGATAATTAGAAAAATCTAATGCTTACTCGCCAACGCCTGCTTGGGTGAAGCAACATAATTAATTAGCGCCAATGAAAGGGGAGTAATATCATAATTAGCGATCTTGAATTTGTTTCCTCAAAAGCATGTCTTGAAACTTAATTCGAAAAATTACACATTCCACGCTCTCCACCATTAAAGTGGATGACCTTATGATAATTAAATAAAAAGCAAGGGTTAATTTTATTCACGGTCACTCAAAATGTTAGTTTGTTGCAGCACGATCATTAAATTCACTTTTGTTTCAGGAAGGTCATCGAACATCGATTTTCATTCACCGACAGTCACTTTGGCCGGTTTTTTGAAAACGTTGGCCTGGAATGATGAGTAAGCATGCCACGTCAGTGAGAAATGCCACGTGGACAATGATGTGGAACCCAACAAAAACCTAACAGAAAAACATACCCGAACCAAAATCGAAACTGACCCGTAAAACAAAAAACAATCCCTAATCCTTGCAGCAGTCACGTTTTTTACTTTTCTTTCTATTTCATTTGTCTCATTACAACCCGATCTATCTCTTCCTTGTCTCTATTTCATTCTCACTCAGAGAATGTTATTTGTTAGAAACAAATTTTACAGAACAACTTAAGTGATTCAAAATCAAGATTTCAGTCTTGTATTGGCATTCTATGAGACTAATTCTTTCTTAATGAGATTTACAACTTGTGGAAAGATCTGATAACTAAAATGAGAAAAAGGTTCAAATAGTTGTTCAGTTTGTTAGTTCAAAGATGAATAAATGGATCTGACCCATAATTTACCCAAGAAGAGTTGGTAAATTTTCTCATCTGGACAAACCTATTCCCATACTAGATTTCTTGTGTATTTGTGGACATGATTTTTAATGTTGTACTCCTCATGGTCCAAAATACACAAACCAACAAAATCGATGAGAATGACAATTCGAAATAGAAGTAGTGAATAGATGGTGTAAAATGGAGGATTCAATACACTGTTAGGACTCTAGAGTAGGATTAAGAAGAAGAAAATGAGAAAGGATGAGAGAATAGAGAAGAAGAGAGGAGAGAGAATTGGAAATAGCAGATTTGTTGATATTTGATTAATGATGATCCTCCTGTTACATTCCTTGCAGGTGTATATACGCATTATGTTACAACAGAGTAGGACCACTTCTATTTAGCAATTGAATAAGAAAAAATGGGGTAAACATACTAAGGCCCAATACAACAATAAAAACATAAATGGACTCAATAATGCAGTAAACATAAATGCATAGTGCAAGTTGTAACGCTCCATCCCTCATCGAAAATATTCTTGTCTTCAAGAATCAAACTCAAACCCTGGAAATTGCTTTTGAAATTCTGAAGCATCCTCCCAGGTTAGTTCTTCCATACTTAGGCCTTCCTACCAAATTAACCATTTCAAACCAGCACAATTGTTGTTTTTGTATATCTTTCTATCCGATATTGTCTTAGGAAAACAAACAGTAGATGGGTTTCCCAAATCCTTGGCAATTCATAGCTCATAGCTTGGGAAGATCCAATCTTTTTCTTCAAAAGAGAAACATGGAAGACTGGTTGCACAAGACTCGAACTTGGTAAGTCCAACTTATATGCAGCCTTACCAATTCGTTGAAAAACCTTATAGGGTCCGTAAAATTTAGGGAGTAATTTATGATTATGTCTCATTTCAATCTATTGTTGCAGGTATGGTTGCAATTTGAGGAACACCAGATCACCCACTTTGAATTCCTTCTCAGTCCTCTTCTTATCTGCATGTATCTTCATTCGATCCTGAGCCCTAAGTAATTGCTTTCTCAATAGTTGCAAAGCCTCTTCTCTCTCCTTCATAAAGGCAGTCACATATTCACTATTATTTCCTTTATAGGTAAAGCAACATAATTGGAAGGTTTGAAACCATATAAGGCCTCGAATGGTGTCATGTTTAACGAGGCGTGGAATGTGGTATTGTACCACCACTCAGCTAGGTATAACCACTCACTTCATTTCTTAGGCCTATGAAAAATCATACATCGAAGATACGTTTCCACACATTGATTGACTCTTTCAGTCTACCTGTTAATTTGTGGGTGGTGAGATGAGCTCAATTGTAGAGTTGTTCCCAACAGCCTAACTAGCTCCTTCCAAACTAGGATGGTGAAAATAGGATCTCTATTAGAGACTATAGCTTCAAGTAGGCCATGCAATTTGTAAATGTTTCCCAAAAACACCTTGGCAATACTTGTAGTAGTGTAGGGGTGAGTCAGAGCAATAAAATGTGTGTATTTAGTGAATCTGTCTACCACCACTAGGATATAATTCTCTCCCTCATAAGGTGGAAGACCTTCTATGAAGTCCATACTTATATGCCTCCAAGCCTTTGTAGGTATAGAAAGAGGTTGGAGTAAACCAGGAGAAGAAACACGTTATGATTTGCAACGTTGACACACAACACACCCTTATAAATTTTTTAAGATTTCTACCTTCATTCCAGGCCAAAAGAAACTCATTCTTGCTCTGTAATATGTTGGCATAAACCTAGAATGACCCCCTGATGGTGATGCATGCACTTCTTGAATAATTTTCTACCTTATATCCCCTATGGCCCCTACATAAATTTTCCCCTTATAACGTAACAAACCCTACTGTAATGTATAAGATGAGTTTGTATTGGAGTTGGGGTCTTGTTCCACTTCCTTGATTTTAGCATCGACTATAGGATCACCAATGTAAATGCCCTTATCTTCATCCAGCCATGTAGGTTATACCAATGTAACTGTATTCAATTCCCCTTAAACTTCTTTCTCGTCAAATACTTTTGAAAGAGCGTATGCTGCCTCATTCTCATCCCCTTTTTTGTATTGTATCTCATAGTCAATCCCTAACAATTTAGTAAGACTTTTCTTCTGAAGTTGCATATTCATTCTCTGCTGCAAAAGGAATTTTAAAATGCAGTGGTAAGTTTTTATGATAAAAGGCTAGCTTCAAGGTAGTGACGCCATTTTTCTACTGCTTCTAGAATGGCAATTAATTCCTTTTCGTAGGTAGACAAACACTTGTTCTTTGGACTGAGAGCTTTACTGTAATAAGCTATGGGTCTTCCTTGTTGCATTAGGATTGCACCAATTCCCACATCTGAAGTGTCAGTCTCTAAGACAAAATTTTGAGAGAAATTTGGAAGTGCTAACACTGGTGCAATGCTCATGATTGCTTGTGAGCATTAAATGCCTCTTCTGCTTCAACATTCCATTGGAAGTTATCTTTTTTTAACAACTCAGTAAGTGGCTTACTCACTCCTCCATACCTTTTTATAAACATGCGATAATAGCCATTTAAACCAAGAAATACTCATAAGGATTTGTTGTTAGTAGGAATTGGGCACTCAATCATAGCCTTTACTTTGTTAGGATCTGTAGCAATGCCCTCACCACTGATGATGTGGCCAAGATACTCCACCTTCTTTACACCAAAATAGCATTTAGATCTCTTTGCAAATAACTTGTTTCGTCTCAACAAAACTAGGACAACCCTTAAGTGTTCTCTGTGTTGCTTAATGTTAGCGCTATAAATAAGTATGTTATCAAAAAACACTAGCACAAACTTCCTTAGGTAATCAGAAAATACCTCATTCATTAAAGCTTGAAAGGTTACTGGGGCATTCGTAAGGCCAAACGACATCACCTTGAACTTAAAGTGTCCATGGTGTGTCCTTGATAGGTTGCATTTTAGGCATGTTTAATGTTACATTTTATGTTAGTTTTGCATTTTAAAATGTTATTATATGTGTTTTTTTATGTCTTTTGGCTTCTTTGGTGTTTTAGGTGGTATGTTGGTGAAAAGAGAGGATTTGGAGCTATTTTGGGCGTAAGGCCGCGTGTTTTCACTTCTGGGCCTCGGGATTTGAGCATTCTGAACGTGGATGAAGGGTTTTACCCTATTTTTACTACTGAAATAATTTTAGTTACATTATTATTATTAATTTACCATTATTATTTACTTAGGATTAGGTTTTGAAGGGACCACATATAAATACTCTTATTATTATTGTTGGTCTTCTTCTTCCGACTTTTTGTCACGAACGAACAACAGCCATTGTGGAACTCTTGTGCTTTTTCATCATCATGTGTAACTAATCCTCTTCTAGTTGAAGTATTTTCATAGTTCAAATCCATGAAGTTGTGAGACTTTTGCTTTAATTGTTATTAAGTAATCCAAGTATTTATGCAATTTCTGTGGTTGAGTTTCTTTACTATTATTTTAATTGATTTATTGACAAGGGCTCGTAGGTTGATTAATTGAGATAATAAATTGTTATTTATGATTGATAGTGCGTCACATTAGTCCTAATCTAGGTAACAAATAACGTGAATTTATGTG
>CAODLS012408724.1:0-25201 GCA_948243855.1 Flueggea neowawraea | reverse complement strand
CTCTCGTTTGGTAAATAAATTATTAGGATAATTAATTTGATTAATTATTAATAATTCAGAATTTTATAATTTATATATTATTTATGATATAATATATAATCCAATAATGTGATGGGCTTTTAATTTAATTCACTTATTAATTATTTATGTGTGACATAAATTAGGCCCGTAGATATTAATAATAGAGTGATTTATTTAATGATAGTGTATCATATAATTAAAAGCCTAATGACATAGTAAAACCCTAGCGTAAATTCTGCTAGCACTCCTATTTTTTAGGAGTTTTTATTCTTGTGTGAAAAGAAGAGGCAAACCCTAGTTTGACTAGGAGGAAATTCGACCCCATCTCTCCTAAACAAGAGGGGCCAAATTCTTGCTTGAACAAGAAAGGAAATTCGGCCTCTCTTCCTTGAGAAGGAAGGGCAGAATCCTTGTGTGACAAGGAAAGGGATTTTGGCACCAATTTGAGAAGGAATTCGGCACAAACTCTCTCCTAAATTGGCGTGGCCGAATTCTTCTTGAACAAGGAAGGGGTTTTGCCAACCCTAGTGCACCTATTTGGTTTTTCCTTATGCCTATAAATAGGATCACACCCTAGTCTTGTTTCTTATGGCTATGGCAAAGCCGAATTTGTGAGTGTCACAAACAAAGAGAGAAAAATATTTGTGAGAATTAGAATAGAGATTCTAAGTGCTAGTACACTTCACCAATCTAAGGAAGTTCGTTCGTGTGGATAACATTGGCCACATTCGTGCAAAGGCAACATGGTTGAAAGGGTTTCGAGTTTATACTAAGAGCTACATCAATAATTCATTCGTTCATACAATCGAGCTTTGGTTTTTAAGGTAAAACCCTAATCATTTATGTTGATGTGCATGGATCCTTGGTGGAATTCTAGGATAAATTTTTTTTGTTATTTTCGTTGTGTTATCCTTTATATGAATGTCATATTTAATTATGAATTCCAACAGATATTATAGTTCTTCTTCAAGCTGTGATGGTAATCCATTTTCTAATGTATATCTTTTAGCATACTAGGTACTCCTAAAATCTCATTCTTTTATTTTTCATGCATTTTAGTTCTTGTTTAATTATTTTTAATTGCATGATTTTTGAATGTGTTGATTTATATTTGTGCGTTGGTTTGAAACAAATATGGTGAGAAATTAGTCTTTTTTTTTATGCACAATTTGTTTTTGAAATAGGGAGTGAAAATATTTATTATTGTTTAATCTTTTTTATGATTACAGTAAGGGGGAAAGTGTTGAATATGTTTATTTGAAAGGGATAAAAATTTTGGCATTCACTCTTGCATGATACTAACCAAATGACAAGGATGAAATCCTTGATCAATGTTGTTGCCATTGATGTAGCATTTAAATTCTTGAAAGTTTTGTCATCATAAAAAATGGGTAGATTGATGGATCATGGGTGATCAACATTGACATCCTTTTTAGTTTTTGATTATGGAAAATTGAGTTGCATTCTTCAGCATTTAAACATGATCATTATAGGCTAACTCGAGTAAATCATTGTGTAACTCGAGTAAGAGGAAGTGTTCTGCGAGTAATGGGCATGGACTAGGCGTTCTGGACAAATCTGAATAAATCTAACTTGAGCAAGGAAAGTGTGTTACTCGAGTTATCTAGGGTCCATACAACTCGCGTAAGCCAATATTGTTACTAAAGTAAGCCATCATATATTGTTACTAAAGTAAGCCATCATTTCACAACACTACAACGGCTATACATGCACTGCAACGAATATTTTATCTACAACAATAGTCATATTGTTTGGAGAGACTATAAATACATCAAGAGAGGGCTGAGAATGTGTGGAAAATATATATGCCAACATTGTCCTAACACTTTTATCAATTCCAACATTCAAAAAACCAAATCAAGCTAGAGATCAAAGTTCAAGCATCAAACTCATATATTCAACTCTATGATAGAGCTTCAATCTTTGAAAACACTTTGTATACACTTTGAGAGTGGGAAATGTTTGTTGTAAGTGAAAGAGCAATAACCACACTAGAAGGGGTTAAATAGTGTGGGTGTTTTGGCTTTGAATCATTTTCGAGTTTTGTTACACAAATAAAACAAAATAGCAAAGAAAACAGAGAATTTAGAGTGGTTCAGCCTAACTCTTGCCTACGTCCACTACTTAAGTATCTCCACTTAGCATTTCCACTAACTTTAATCACTTGTTGCAACTTTCACTTTCAAGCTAAGTGATAACTCTTAGATTCTTGATTCCAGTCCAAGAATAAACCAACCTAGGATCTACCCTTGATCCCAACCTCACAACTTCTCTATTTCAAAAATTCAATCACTCACCAAAAAAAATTGAACAAGGATACAATTAATGAAAATATGAGATAAGCTCAAAGTACACTTGTATCACCAAGAACAATGAACAAGACTCATTGTTGTTGTACGTTTGACTTTTTTGGAAGTGTATTTATACTTCCTGGTATTTCTTTAGCTGTTGTGACTCAATTTTTTTCCGTTGGAGTGAGAAATCAATCTTGATTTTCTTTCCTTTTCAATGCTTATAATCTCTACTCGAGTAAAATTCTTGTATGGGTACTTTGTCGATTTTCTAAGGCATGCTTACTCGAGTAACCATCTACTTTACTCGAGTAATATTATCAATTAGTGGCTCACTAGATGTCAGACTTGCACGAGTCACATTTGAGGTCGACTTTCTTCAAGTGCACGGTTGTCAATGTACTTTTCCCTTGGGAGTATCCCTAAGGTATCAAATCCATAGGAATAGTTTGCTAATGTGATCAATTTGTGACCAGAAAAAATAAAAGACCAATAGTTAAATTTTTGTATTTTTGAATTGGAGACAACAATGCAATAATGTAACTACTCAAATTAAATTGTGAAAAGAAACAAACAATATATGATAACATGTTAGGGTTTTCGAGGTTCACCCAAGACTTCCATTTTTTATACTTATGAATGGGTTTTTTTGTGGAATGAGTGTTCTCTCACTAATGCCGCTTAAAGCCTCTCTTGAGTTCATTCAAGCTATGTCTATATTTATTAGGAGGGTCCTTTCGGCCTCACCTAACTAAACTAGACTCATTAAGTTCATTCGGGAATTTCATCAAACACCTTACCTATATAGAATATGTCTACCCTAAGTATGATGATTTCAATGCTTGTAAACCTCAATTAAGCTTCATCTTTCGATCCTTCTCCTAAATTTGTCACTAACATCGTCATGGTGATCAAGCATAATAACATTCATACATAACAAGTCATTGAATCAATCCAACATAATCACAAGATATAGCATGAAATACATCATTCACATTCATAAATATAAAAAATTTCCATCAGAGTCTACATCTCTCAACCCTAACAAATGGTTTAGGCTACCATGACCATATACATAAAAATAAGACAATGAAAGATAACATGAATCATGGTAAAAAACAATAAAAATAAGGAGAAAAGAGAGAGAATAAGGTGTAGAGAAAGCTTCTCTATGTTGTTTTAGAGAGGAATCCTCATGCCTTGAAGTTCCTTTCTTTCTTCCTCCAAACCCCAGATTTACATTCTACAGGGAGAGAAAGAGGGAAAAGATGTGTTCTTGCAACAAATGATGTAATGTGTAATGTAAAGTGTGTGAAAGAATGGATGAAATGAGGTATTTATACCCCTTGACATGTGTTAGAACCCTAGGAAATATGTTGCCAAAATTGCCCCATGTTTATCCTTTTTGTCCACTAAAGAAAGCCCTTTTCGTCTTTGAATTTTCCATGCTTGCAGGTCAGCCACACCCTATGCCACAGTCGTGGTGGTGCCCTTTGCTCCACCGCGCTCTCTATCATGCCCGTTTGCAGGGACATGTTCCTTCTCTGCCCAATTTGGTGCATTTTGCACCTCTACCACAACAGTGGTTATGACCGTGGCTAGACAACCATGGTCATGGTCCACCCTTTTTCACCCATTTGTCACATCATTTTTTTGCTCCTTTTTCACGGCTTTAATCCCAATTGTTCCAAATCATTTCCAACCTATACAAAACACGAAAAGTGTGTAAATATGACATTAAACACTCAATAATAGGTCGAAAATGAATTAATTATTTCTTGAATAAATGTGTAATTTTAGGACATAAATTTTCTTCTAGTCGAGTAAATTATGGAACATTGCATTCTGGGCACTCCGTTTGCTCGAGTAACTCTTAGTCATGCTCGAGTAACTTCACACTTACTCGAGTGATATTTTGTCTTGCTCAAGTAACATCAAGTTCCAACAATATTCTGGGGACGTCACTTACTCGAGTAACTTTTGGAGTTGCTCGACTAACTCATGTCTTCTTCCATTAAATTCATCCTCTGGCATCCTTACTTAGTATTGTATTTGATTAACAGATTTACCAACTTTTGTTCATCATCAAAATATAGTTGGATCTAAATGTGAACCACCCTTGGTTCAACAATCTCCCCATTTCTGATGATGACAAAACATTGGATAAATGTGAAGTCTTCCCCTAAGATTAGGCATATCTCAAAACAAAACTTGTTGATGACAAATTGATCAAGGCATAGAATCATTGTCACAATCATTAGTCCAATAATTTAACGTGATAAAACCTCCAACTTGTCTCCCCCCTTTTTGTCATAATCAAAAAGAAGAAACAAGCACATAAAAAAACAAAAAGCAAAGCCAACATCCAAATAGATAGACATCCATAGTAAGGAAACAACCAATCAAATAGAGATATACAACTAAGTTCAAATAACGGAAAAATACATAACCAACGAAATGCAAATACATAACAAAGTCAATTACATAATATTCAATTACCAAATAAAATGCAAGTGATTCAAATGAGAATGACGGTCCATTGATGAGAGACATCAAAACATAGCAATCATGGCTCATGAGCGGAAGTGGCGGATGGTAAAGAACAACTAATCTTGTCCCAAATCTCGTGCACCAAATCAGAAACTGACCCTAACACCTTTTTTCATTGTGCTCAATTTGGACCCTAGAGAGGAAACTTGTTCCTTGAGCTCTTAAAACTCCCTTGAACTTACCAAAACTTGGTCCAAACCTTGAGCAACATAAGCTCGAGTTTGTCTTCCACTTCTTGAGCTAGGAACAACCCTATTATTAGGTGGAAGAATCCTAACATTGGGATCCGCAAAGCGATCAACATCCCTTCTCACAGGTGGCCCATAAATCCAACCTCAAGTAATGGAGTGAATCATCCTCATGTTTGCAAAGTTGACATTTGTGAACTTCCAATTGCGAGGCACCGTGATGTAGTCATGGCCCGAAAGAGGAACATTGTTCATTCTAAGAATCTTGGTGATTAAAATTCCATAAGGCAGCATTTCCTCTTTTGTTGTGTATGGTAGCTTGAGTGATGAAGAAGCCTCCATTTGTGCTCCATCCACCTCATAATCAAGGAGGAAAAATTGATTTGAATGTCTTTCACCAAGTACCATAATATCTCCACATCGGTCTTGCTCACATAGTTTTGTGTATCCTTCTTGGGAACCACACTTCTATTAATGGCATAATGCATCATCCTCAAATTTCCCAGCAAATCAGTAGCTTTCATCCTAACATGTTCACCAACTTCAACCACGACAACCTCTCAAAGTAAAGCCTTGCCTTTCTTCAAAGAATATTTCTCTGCTTGCTCAATTTATTCCTCATTGGCTTCATTATCACTTTCTTCATCACCCCGCTTAACATCATTGCCCTTTCCAATTGGTCTAACTCTACCATCTGGAATGGAGAACCATTCATATAGACGTCTTTCAAATACCGTAACCAACTTCCCACAAACGCGAGACCTCAAAACAATGCTGTCATCTACTGATTTTTTCACCACTTCTAGATTTGCAGAAAATTCCCGAACTAAATCCTCATAAATCACATCAATATATTTCAGCAATTCACTCAATCCATACTGCCTGAATACATGTTCTAGATCAAAAACCATTAAAGAGGTGATGTGTTCTTTCCTAAGTACATTGTTGTAGACATCTTGTACTATCAAAGAAATGAACCATGTATTGAGCAAATGAGCATCATCATCAGGAATGGAACTAGATGAGGGTTGGGAAGATGGAGCAACAACCTTCTTCTTCTTAAGAGTTGATTTTGTCTGTTGGAGACGAGGTGGACGTGAAGAATCACTATCTTGCTCATCTAAATGCCTCAGGGTAGTTTATTTGGTCCATTTCTTTGGTTGTTGAGACGTTTAATAGAAGAAATCAGAGGTTGAAAAGCTAGGGTGTCAAAATGGGTGTGACGAATTTGTTGAAGTTTTAGGTGTTTTTGAAGTGATTCACTGATGGAAATGTGTTTAAAGGATGAGAAATTGATTAAGGTTGAATGAGTTTTGTATGGAAAGATTTACTCGAGTGAGTTTGGAAGTTTTGAGGGAATGGGGGAGAGATGTGTGACATATGAGATATAGAAAAAATGAGAGAAAGAGGCATAAAAGTAGGTTAAAAACTGACCAGATGCTCGGTTACTCTAGTAAGTCTGTGTGTTGCACTCTCACTCACATAAGTCTCAAAGTTGCTCGAGTAAAAAATGACCCAATGTCGCTTCTGATGCTTATCATTTACTCGAGTAAGCTGAAAAGTTACACGGGTAACTCCAAGTGACAAATCCAAGATTTTCAATCCAGTGGTGACCACTCGAAGTCTTTCATATTGCTCGAGTGATAGCTGCTTCAAACCCAGAGTCGACCAAACCAACAATGGTCACTCGAGTGGGAATCCATTTTACTCAAGTGAGAATATCTAGAAAGCTAAAAATCACTTTCTTTCCACATTCCAATCATGCACCATGATAAAATTTGATCCTTATTTACCAAATTGGACCATTTTACTGTGCGTGAATGCATATGAATGTGATAAAACAAATACACACAATATCGTCAATCATCATCATAGATTATTCACATCACATACCCAATCTAAGAAGAATAGAATTAAAACTTTGTTCACAAAGGGGTTTTGTAAAAATATTAGCTAATTGATCATTCATTCCAACAAACTTCAAACATATATCACCTTTTTGCATATGATGATGTAAAAAATGATGTTTAATATCTATATGCTTTGTTCTACTATGCAAAATGAGATTTTTGCTCAAATTAATAGCACTAGTATTGTCACAAAAGATAGAAACATTCTTAAGAATAATACCTTAATCAAGCAATTGGTTTTCAATCCATAAAACTTGGGCAGAAGAGCTTCCAACAACCACATATTCAGATTCGGCTCTGCAAGTCACAACACTAGTTTGTTTCTTGCAAGCCCAAGATATTAAGCATGAACATAGAAAATGACATGTACCACTAGTACTCTTCCTATCTAATTTGCAACCTCCATAATCCACATTATTATATGCAATCAAATTGAAATCAAGAGAAGATAGATACCACAAACCAAAACCAATAGTTCCAATCAAATAACAAGAAAATTCTTTTGCATGCCGTCAAATGAGATTCTTTTGGGTTCGATTAAGAATGAGCACACAAGCAAGTAGTAAACATAATATCCGGTCTAGAAGAAGTTAAATAAAGTAAGGATTTGTTCATACCTTTACAGAGTCGTTGATCAACCGGCTTTCCATCCTCATCCTTGTTAAGCTTTAAGGTGGATGACATAGGAGTTGATATCTCATTGCTTCCATCCATCTTGAACCTTTTCAACAAGTATTTGGTGTACTTGGCTTGATGTATGAGAATGCCTTCTTCAAGTTGTTTGATTTGAAGCCCAAGGAAGAAGGTGATTTCTCTTATCATACTTATTTCAAACTTTCCCTTCATAAGATCACAAAATTCTTGGGACATGGAAGAGTTAGTAGCACCAAAAACTAAATCATCAACATAGATTTGGCAAACTAACATATCATTTCCATTTTTCTTAATAAAAAGAGTGTTGTCCACATGACCCCTTACATAGCCATTTTGGATGAGCAATGTACTTAACCTTTCATACCACGCCGTTAGTGCTTGTTTCAACCCATAAAGTGTTTTGTTGAGCTTGAACACATACTCAATACTAGAAATGTTTATGGTCTTCAAAACTCGGTGGTTGCTTCACATACATATCTTTTTTAATGTACCCATTTAGAAAGACAATATTCACATCCATTTGGTAGAGCTTGATCTTCTTATGGGCAGTAAAGGCACACAAAAGTCGAATGGCTTCCAACCTTGCAACAGGTGCAAAAGTCTTAGTCAAGTGCTTTTTCTTGATTAAATCCTTGAGCTACTAGCCTTTATTTTTTTTCACAGGTTTTCCATTCTCATCATACTTGATTTTGTGCACCCACTTGGTTCCAATTGTTGTTTTTCATTTTAGTAAAGGAACCATCCAAATATTTTATTTTTTGAACCCATTGAGTCCTCTTGTATAGCTTGGATCCAACATTCGTCCTAAATTGCTTCTTTGTTATTCTTTGGCTCCACAATTGATACGTATGAAAAGTTGCTTTGATACTCATTTAGAGCTCTCCTTGTCTTTACTCCAACTTCAATATTTCCAATGACTAATTCTTTTGGATGATCCTTCACATTTGTCCAATCCTTTAGAAGTGAATTTTTTTCTTCTTCGACTATTGTTTCATCCATATTTATGTTGGTTTGTCCTTCATTCATGTTCAACTCCTTCATTCCTATTTAAATTTCTTGATATTCATTCTTCTTCTCAAGTCCACCCACATCATCATCAACAACTACCTTTCTAAATCTCATAGGGTGTCTTCAATTGATTTCTCCTTAGATGCACCCTATTGATGATGTAGCATGAGGTATTCATTGCTTTAGGCCAAAAGTACTTGGGAAGATCATACTCACTCAACATGGTTCTACACATCTTCGTGAAGGTTCTATTCTTTCTTTCTGCCACTCCATTTTGTTGTGGTGTTTTTTGGTGCCAAAAAGTTGTGCTTCATGCCATATTTCTCATACAAGTGCTCAAATGGATTGCATTCAAATTCTCCTCCATGATCGGCTCTAATGGCAATGATGATTTTGTTGTTCTCTTTTTGAACCAATCTACACCACTTAGCAATTCACTAAGAGTGTCACTTTTATTGGCAATAAATTTAACCCAAATAAATTGAGAAAAATCATCAACCATCACAAGAGTAAATAATTTACCACTCAAACTGACATACCTAGATGGACCCATCAAATCCATATCCACAATCTCTAAAACTCTAGATGCAGAAACTTCCTCTGTTGGTTTAAAAGAACTCCTAGCATGCTTTCCCTTAATGCATGGTTCACACAAGTGTTATTTTGTAAATATCAATTTTGACAGGCCTCTAACGATATCAGTTTTTGAATGTTTTGAAATCAAGGGAAATGGTGCATGACCTAATCTTCTATGCTATAAATATGCATTTTCATTCAAGGACATTAAACACTTTTCATTAAAAGATGATGCATCATGCAAATTACAATAAAAATATTTTCATGCCTTAAACTAATAAATGTAATTTTTTCATCATTCAAAATAGTGCAATGAGATGATTCAAAACTAACATTATAATCCATGTCACACAGTTGAGAAATACTTAACAAATTATGATGTAAACCTTTAACAAAATAAACATTATCAATGATTGGTAAATGTTCCTTACCCACTTTACCACTTATAATGATCTTACCTCTATTGCTATCACCAAAAGTCACATTTCCTTGATTCTTGAAAGTGAGTTCCACAAACAAACTTTTTTTCTCCACTCATGTGTCTTTAACATCCACTATCAATGTACCACATGTTTGAAGGAACTCTACTCTTTGATTGTACCTCATTTGTTTCTTCATCACTAGAGTAGAAACTCTTTGCCATAAGAGCTAGATTGACTTCCTCATTGCCAATGGATTCATCAACTTCATCATCGCTCCAAGTGGCAACCAAAACTTCATTTTTCTTATGTCAATCAAAGGATGTTTTTAAGGATGAACTTTTGTAATCCTTTGTGTAGTGGCCTAATTTTCCACTATTGTAGCAAGTTTCATCATTCCTCTTCTTGTAATTTGAAATCATTCGAAATTTATCTCTTGAATCATTCTTCATTTCTCTTTTTCTCCTTTGCATCATAGATTTGAACTTTCGAATGTTCTTTGCATAAAGGGCCAGCTCTTCATCTTCTTCTTCATTTTCCTCATCTTTTTCACCACTCTCTTCCTTGAGGGAAGCCCTTTGCCTTGAAGGCTACACTCTTCTATTTTTTTAGGCGTCCTCCTCTAATCTTCAAGATTATCTCATAATCAATGAGAGACCTAACCAATGCATTGAAATCCAATGTGTTGAGATCATTGGATTCCATAATTGCAGTAACTTGTGAGTCCCATTCTCATGGAAGTGACCTCAAGATTTTTTTGACCTTCTCACTATCATTCATATGTCCCCCACAAGATGCCAAACCATTCATAATTTCAGCAAAGCGATCAAGCATGTATGTGATCGATTCTCCCTCCTCCATGGTGAATAGTTCATAGTCATGAAAAAGCATATTAATCTTGGTCTCTTTCACTTGTGTTGTACCTTCATGAGTAACTTCAAGTCTTTCCTACATCTCATTGGCACTCTTGCAAAATGAGACTCGATTGGTCTCCTCCATAGTAAGAGCACAAAATATGAGTTGTATGGCATTGGCATTGATTTGGTCATGCTTCTAATCTTCATCATCGTAATCAATCTCTTTCTTGACAGCCCTATTCTTATCTTTAGGAACCATTGGTCATTTCACAATCACCTTCCTATATTCAATGATTTGTCTCTTGATGTAGACCATCATTTGATTCTTCCATAGAGCATAATTTGCACCACTGAATCTTGGTGGCTTTGTGGTAGTCAAACCTTCTTCAAAATAACTAGGATTCAAGTTCAAACCCATCTCAGATCTTCACTAATTGGTGGTGAAACCATCAGAAATAAGAGCCTAATCTTCGATACCAATTGAAAGAGCAATAACCACACTAGAAGGGGGTTGAATAGTGTGGGTGTTTTGGCTTTGAATCTTTTTCGAGTTTTGACATACAAATAAAATGAAACTGTTGAGAACACAGAGAATTTAGAGTAGTTTGACCTAACTCTTGCCTACGTCCACTACCTACGTATCTCCACTTAGGATTTCCACTAACTTCAATCACTTGTTACAACTTTCACTTTCAAGCTAAGTAAGAACTCTTACAATTCTTGATTCCAATTATAGAATAAACCAACCTAGGATCTACCCTTAATGTCAACCTTAAAACCTCTCTGTTTGAAATAGTCAATCACTCACCAAACAGAATTTGAACAAGGATACAAGTAATGAAAATATGAGAGTAGCTCAAAGTACACTTGTATCACCAAGAACAATGAACAAGACTAGATTTTGCGTTGCAATAAGTTGTTGACGTGTTATTGTTGTACCCTTAACTATTCTAGAAGTGTATTTATACTTCCTGGTATTTCTCTAGCTGTTGTGACTCAATTTTTTCCTTTTGGAGTGAGAAATCAATCTTGATTTTCTTTCCTTTTCAGTACTTACTCTAGTAACAAAAGTGTCTACTTGAGTAAATCCAACTTTGATCTCCAGTGTCGTATCCCAACCTTGACTTACTCGAGTGTGCTTTGGTTCTGCTTAGGACTGGGCATTTTGGTCCAGCCCGACCTGGAAAAATGGCAGGGTAGGGCCAATAATTTTTTGCCCCCGGCCCGAACTGCCTATTTTTTTTTCAAAAAATAGGGTTGAGCCTGTGCTTATGGTATGCCCAGCGGGCCGGTGTGGCCCTGCCCGAACAAATATATAATATATTTTTTTATATTATATATATATATATATATATTGTATATAGTATATTAATATTAATTTGATGTATTATGTGTTATAAATTAGTAATAAGGATGTCAATTATAAATTTAAGAGTTGTCTAGTAATTATTAAAGTATAATTTATATAATAAAATATATGTTAAATTATATTTTGATAAAAAATATTGAATATTAATATTTAAAAAATAGGCTCCGGCCTGCCCTTTTGGATGGGCAGGCCTGGGCCAGACCTTCAGTCCGGTCGACCGTGCTGAATATTTAGGGGGTTGGCCCGGTCCATGCCCACCCCTAGTTCTACTCGATTAATCGATCATTTGTGATTGTTGGGTTTTGATTTCCTTCCATATCTGACTAGCTAGCCTTTAATGTCATGGTTTCCAAAATACGCTTGCTCGAGTATTACAAATCCTTACTCGAATAATTGTGGTCTCTCAATACTTTGTTGAAATTATGGAACAAGCTCACTTGAGTGACTATAATCTCTTCTCGACTAACATTCTCCTTTGGGTACTTTGTTGATTTTCTGAGGTACGCTTAGTCGAGTAACCATCCACTCTACTCAAGTAATATTATCAATCAGTGGCTCGCTAGACGTTGAACTTGCCCCAGTCACATTTGCTTCTTCTCGAGTAACTTCTGGAACATTGCATTCTGGGCACTTTGTTTGCTCGAGTAACTCCAAGTCTTACTTGAGTGACTTCACACTTCCTCGAGTGATATTTTGTCTTGCTCGAGTAACATCAAGTTCCAACAATATTCTGGGGACGTTACTTAATGTTTTGATCGGTGTCCATGCAACGTCTGATTGAACAAAAATATTGTCCCATTGCAATAGTGTTTTATCGCAATGATTGTGAGTGTAAAATTCGCAAAATACAGTTGTGGCAATAATTTCGAATTGGTGTAGGCTTTCAGGTTTGCCATTCACTAGGGGGAGGAACAGGGTCTGGCATGGGAACCCTTTTGATATCTAAGATTAGAGAGGAATATCCTGACAAAATGATGCTTACATTTTCTGTGTTTTCGTCTCCGAAAGTGTCTGATACAGTTGTGGAGCCTTACAATGCAACTATTTCCGTTCATCAGCTTGTTGAGAATGCAGATGAATGCATGGTTCTTGATAATGAAGCTCTCTACGACATTTGCTTCCGTAACCTCAAACTCACCACACCAAGCTGTAAGCTTTAATTTTGATTATTTATTCATGGTGGTTTTCGTCAGAATTCTCATGGGAGCTAATTGATTTCTGGCTTTCTTTTTTTCTGCAGTTGGCGATTTGAATCACTTGATTTCGGCTACAATGTCTGGGGTGACATGCTGCTTGAGATTTCCGGGGCAGCTTAATTCTGATCTGAGAAAGCTGGCAGTGAACCTAATCCCATTCCCTCGGCTCCACTTTTTCATGGTTGGTTTCGCTCCTCTAACCTCTCGCGGGTCTCAGCTCTACAGAGTCGACTGTGCCAGAGCTAACGCAGCAAATGTGGGTGATGTGTGCAGCAGATCAGCGCCATGGCCGTTACTTAACTGCTTCAGCAATGTTCAGAGGCAAAATGAGCACCAAAGAAGTTGATGAACAAATGCTTTTTGCTGAAATGGGAGTTGAATGTTGTTTAATTATTGTTGTTGGAGGTTTGAAATGCAAGGATCTAACTTTAATTTTGGAGGTTTTTGAATTTGGACTAATGGTATGTTCTTGAGTTAGAGTTTCGGGTTTTGATGATTTTCTTGTCAAATCTGAAGTTGTTTGTCTTATATCTTGGTAGATTGGAGTTAAGAATACATGGATTTAATTTGGATTTTGTGAATTTGTAATATCCTGTATTTTTGGAATTTAATTTTGGTTATTTTTCAAGTATTTTTGAATTAATTTTTGTTATTTTCGAATTAATTTAAAAAATAATTTTATTAATGTTGGAAAAATTAGAAAAAAATATTTTAAATATTAATTGGATGATTAATGAAATTTTTGAAGTAATTAACTTGATTAATTAAGTTGAAATTGGTGGATAATTAAAATTAAATTCGGATTAAATAGAAGAAGGAAAGACATGTCGTTTGGCTGGGTTAATAAAACTACATTTCGTTGGGCTAAGAGCAGAGCTGTCGTTCGGCTGTGTCTCTGTCGTCCGAGTGCTAGCTTGCTGAACCCTCCACAGAAACGACACGCCATTCCAAGTAAGTAGTCTATCATCGATCACCTCCGCGTGTCGTCCATTTTGTTGTGCGCTGAGACCCACCAGAAACGATGTCGTTTCTCTGATTTCCTTTCAAATCTCCACCGCTAGCCACTGCCCAAAAAGTCTAATTTTCTCCAGACTTTGAAACCCGATTCCACCGCCCATATAATCTCGTTTTCTAATTTTTTTCTCATTTCTTCACACCTACACTTATTCTTCAGTATTCTCTCAACCTCCACTCATTTTCTCTTCTGATAAGGTAAGAAATAGTGGCTCAAAACTCCTTCATTTCCACTGTTGAAATATCATTTATTTTTCGTCATTTCCAGATTTTATTCATAACTGTTGGAGAACGATTGGGCTTTCCTTTTTCATGATTTCTGGAGATATTTTAGCTTGTTTTGATTATATTTTAATGGTTTAAAGGTAGGAAAATAGGAGAGGTTGAAATTGAGGTCGGGTGAGAGTTTGTTGAAGTGTTGGTTGGTTAAATCCAACTTTATTGGACTGTTTTGTGGCTTGTATGACTTTTGGAATGAGTTGAGGATATTTTCCATGATTCATGGACTTGTTGAAGTTGTGGGAAGGTGTTTTGATTGGATAGAAGTGTGTGGTTACGGGTTTAAAGGTTTGAGGGACCATTTGGTGTGTTTCAAAAGGAAAAGGACCAAATGTGAAGTTGTCCATAAATCAGGAAATTTAATTTAGGGACTGGACTTGATATTTTACAAGAAATTTATTATTTTGAAAAGTAAAAATCCAAATTTGTAACTTTTAGAAAGTAAGGACAAATTTGTAATTTTTGAGGAATTAAAACCAATTTTGTAATTTTGGAAAATTGAAGGATTTAAATATAAATTTATGATATTATTTTACTGATGATATATTTTGGATATATTTGTTATTTGATTTATGATATTATTTTACTACTTATGTTTTAAAAAAATTATTAATGTTATGTTGAACATTCTATTTTTCATATGGACTAATCTGAGGATTGGCTAATGATTAAACTAGTTATGTGCTTAATAATCAGTATTGTGTTTTGAACTGATATATATGTATTATATATCTTCATATGAATTTTGATGCTAAACGCATGCTATGATTTTATAATATGAAATAGTATAACATGATTTGGTTTTCTAATATATGGGGCACCCGTACTACGGGTAGTAGTAGCCTTTGGTATACCAATGATATGAGAAATCCCAGCTACCAGGGATGCCAGTAGCTATGTGTTCTGATCCAACACATGATGCGTTCGTGATTAGTGGCGGAGTCCACATCACATATGTTGTAACGCCAGGTGCACACATTTGATATAGTCCCATATTTACGATATATGTTTGACTCTGAAACTGTATTGGATACATTTTTTTGCGCCTAATGTTTGTTTTTTTTGCGAAAGTTTTGGAAAATAATTTTCGAATGCTACTACATATTATTGTGAATATATATATATATTTGTCTTCCTATATTGCATGTTGTAGTTTTTGAACTGTTTTCCAAACAGTCTTTGTGAGGCACGTATGAGACGGTCTAGAGTGTTATTCCTCACTGGGCCCGGACCCCTTTATTTTTCTATCTATGTTGATTCGTGTATCTTAGGTTCATAGATTTTGGCTTCGGCAACCGTTCCACACTTTTGATTACTAGTGTGGCGTCTATTGGTTAGTGATGCCCTTTTTGTCTGGGTTCTTCTTTTTGATAGAGCTCTGCACCTATATGCTGTTGGGCTACGGGTTTTGCCATTTTTATTTGATATTTTTTACTGATGATATATTTTGGATATATTTGTTATTTGATTTATGATATTTATTTTACTACTTATGTTTTAAACGATAATGTTTTGATTTATGAACATTTTAAATAATAATTAAACGTTTGAGTAGTATGTTTTGATCTTTGGAGGCTTGTGCGAGATGGGTTGGGCTCCCATAGATGGTTCGCCTCGTACGCTGGTCTCGACTCGATTTTGGGTCGTGACAGAGGTGGTATCAGAGACCCAGGTTTCGTAAGCGTGGGGTTGGTGTGGAGCATAGGTATCTTTGATCGAGTCAGTTTGATCTGCTTCTGTATACCCTTTGAGCTTTGAGTCGGTATTGTGGCGAGCATTTGCATTGACTTGGCATATACTATTTTGTTTGATTGCATGTAGATATGGATGGACATCGTGGTAGAGGTCGCGGGAGGCCTAGATGCGTTCCTGATGAGGCCATCTCTCATTATGCTGCTGATCAGTGTGACCAACATGGTGCACATAGTCTGCCAGAGGTCTTAGCACCTTAGCCTCAACAACATCCATCGTTTATAGGTCCGATGGATGCATTTGAGCAATTTAACCAGGTTCTTATTTGGGTAGAGGCTTTGTTAGCCTGACAGACTGTCGAATCCCAGCCGGTTTAGTCAGCTGTTAAGCCACCAATTCCTCCACCTCCGCCTGAGGCAGTTGTTGCACCAGCATCTGTTATAGCCCCAGTAGCACCACAGTCAGGCGTTGAGTCTCGTCTCATCTCAGTAGGTTCTTGAAGCTCAATCAGCCTAGATTTGCTCGCGTGATGGGAGAGGATCCCCAGGATTTCGCTTTCAAGGTTGAGCAATGTTTTGATTTGATGGAGCTCACTGATGATGCTACGAGGATCAGACTTGCCCCATTTTTACTAGACGGCGAATGGATAGATGATGGAAGGGCATGGGATCAGGTAGGATTACTTATTAGGATGAGTTCATGAATGAGCTCAGTTTTTTTCTATTCCTCCCAGGAGTGCGCGGGATAAGAAGGCAGACCAGTTTAGTGAGCTTGAGCAATAGCCGGGTATGTCGGTGACGAAGTATGAGGACCAGTCCAGAGAGTTGAGTTGATATACACCACCCGAGGCCAGAAGCGATGAAGCTATAGCGAGGAAGTTCCTGAATGGTTTATTGCTCAAGATTGGTAGAGTAATGGGGACTCAGAACTTACATACCGTATCGCAGATTACAAAGGCTACGAGAGGTATGAAGTATCAAGATGAGAGACTGATGGTACATCTGGAGGCTAGTAAGCCCGAGGACAGAGTAGTTAGCCTAAACAGAGGTGTAGGCATTCCTCTAGAGGTCATAAACAGGGACAGAGTGTTAGTGTGGCATAGTCAGCTATGCGTGCTGGAGGTCAGAGTTTTAGAAGTTTGCTTCCATCTTGTGAGACTTGTGGAAAGAGAAACCGGGAGTTTGTAGCAAATTGCGAGGTCTCTGTTTTCATTGCAAGTAGTAGGGACACAAAGTGGTTGATTGTCCCATGAGACGTAGTACATGATCACAAACAATGCAGTCAGTGGTCGGAGGTACAAGCACCGCTAGCACTGGAGCTGGCAGAATTACAGGTAGAGGTGTGGCAGATTCTGAGAGCAGTAGCTAGATTGGATAGGGTAGTGGTCGTGGACAGACCGAACAGGGTAGTTTTATCACAAAAGGGCAGGCTCTTGTGTACCATTTGACACGTCATGAGGCACATACCACCAATGCTGCAGTTACTAGTACGCTTTCTATTTCGGGTACTTCTTCTTATGTATTATTTGATACTGGTGCATCGCATTCATTCATCACTCCATATTTTGTTGAGTGTTCGGGATTAGTGCTGAATCCATTTGATCATTGTTAGAAGTATCGTCGTCTTTGGGCAACAAGATTTTGACCCAATCAGTGGTAAGGGTTGTGTGATTGCCATTGATCGGTACGAGCTGATAGCTGACCTAATCGTATTAGATATTGGAGAGTTTGACGCTATAGTTGGTATGGATTGGCTATCGACTTGGCATGCTACTCTAGACTATTTTGCAAATAGAGTATGTTTTCGACCACCTGGTCAGACTGAGTTCTATTACCAGGGTGAGCGAGATGGTGTGGTACAGAGTTATGTATCCGTTATTAGAGTAGAGAAGATGATCCGCCGAGGATGCGTGGCATATTTGGCCTTTTGTGCTGGTTGAGTTAGAGAGACTAGAGTTGAGAGTTGGAGATGTACCAATGGTTTTTGAGTTTTATGATGTGTTTTTCGAGGAGTTACCAAGATTTTCACCTGATCAAGAGATCGAGTTCGCTATAAATTTGCAGCCTGGTACCGATCCAATATCGATTGCACCATATCAGATGGCACTAGCAGAATTGAAAGGGTTAGAGACTCAGGTGAAAGAGTTGTTGGACAAGGGATTCGTTCGACTAAGCGTTTCACCTTGGGGTGTTCCGATTTTGTTTGTAAAGAAGAAGGATGGTAGCCTTCGTATGTGCATCGATTACTGATTGTTGAACAAGGTAACGGTGAAGAACTGATTTCTACTTTCGAGGATAGATGATCTATTTGACCAGTTGCATGGTGCATAGTGGTTTTCTAAGATTGACTTATGGTCGGGATATCATCAGTTGAGGATTAGAGGTGAGGACATTTCGAAGACCGCATTTTGCACTGTATACGAACATTATGAATTTTTGGTGATGTCATTTGGGTTGATGAATGCTCATGTGGCATTTATGGGTTTGATGAACAAGGTGTTCAGGTTGTATCTAGATCTGTTTGTGATTGTCTTCATCGATGACATTCTGATCTACTCCAAGAGTAGGGAGGAACACAAGGATCACTTGAGATCAGTCTTGCAGAATTTGAGAGAACATCATATTTACGCTAAGTTCTCTAAGTGTGAGTTCTGGCTTGAACAAGTAGAATTTCTCGGACACGTGGTAACCAGAGATGGTATTATGGTTGATCCGAAGAAAGTAAAGGTTGTACTCCACTGGGTGTGGCCTAGGACTGCTACGGAGATTCGAAGTTTTCTAGGTTTGGCTGGATATTATTGGAGATTTATCCAAGAATTTTCTAGGATTGGAACTCCTATGACCTGATTGACTCAGAACGGAGTAAAGTTTGTTTGGTATGACATATGTGAGGATAGTTTTCAAAAGTTGAAGGAAATCTTTACAAGTGCACCAGTGTTAGTTTTACCATCAAGTTATGAAGGTTTTGCGGTGTACTGTGATGCATCGAAAGTTGGACTAGGTTGTGTATTGATGCAACATGACAAAGTGATTTCTTAAGCATCAAGACAACTCAGGAGACATGAACAGAACTATTCGACACATGATTTGGAGTTGGCAACCTTAGTCTTTGCACTCAAGATTTGGAGACATTATTTGTTTGGAGAGACTTTTAAGATCTTCACAGATCATAAGAGTCTAAAATACATTTTTGGGCAAAGAGATCTGAACATGAGGCAGAGATGTTGGCTAGAGCTATTAAAAGATTATGATTACACCATAGCATATCATCATGGCAAGGCTAACGTGGTTGTCGATGCTTTGAGCAGGAAGTCGATAGGGAGTTTAACTCACATCGCAGCCGAGAGATGACCTACAGTGTCAGAGTAGTAGAGTTTGATGAAGAGTGGAGTTGCAATGCATTTTGATGATTCTGAAGCATTACTAGGTCATGTCGAGGCAATACCTATTTTGTTGGATCGGATTAGAGAGGCTCAGAATGAGAATACCAAGATTTTGAGTTTGATTGAGATAGTTAAATCGTCTGAAGTGCCAGGATTTAGTGTTGATGATTCAGGAGTCCTTTGGTTCGGTTTGAAGTTGTGTGTACCATCCTATGGTGGATTACGCGAGGAGATTATGACCGAGGGTCACAGTTCTTCATATTCTGTTCACCCGAGGTATATTAAGATGTACCGAGACCTTCGAGAGTCATATTGGTGGTTGGGGATGAAGAAGGACATAGCTAAGTTTGTTAGTCGATGTTTGACCTGTTAGCAGGTTAAGTTTGAGCACCAGCATCCTTCTGGCTTGTTACAGCACATGCCTCTTCCAGAGTGGAAGTGGGATCGTATCACGATAGATTTCGTAGTAGGGTTACCAAAGACATTGTCTGGATATGATTCCATTTGGATTATTGTGGATCAATTGACCAAATTTGTGCATTTCCTTATGATGATGCATTTCCTTATGAAGTTGTACATTGAGAGGATTGTATGTTTGCATGGTATGCTGATCTCTATAGTCTATGGCAGAGGACCTAAGTTTACTTCATAGTTTTGGCGTAAACTTCAGGACGAGTTGGGTACTTGATTGGAATTTAGCACTGCTTTTCATTCGCAGACAGATGGTCAATCCAAGTGTGCGATACAGACTTTAGAGGACATGTTGGGAGCGTGCGTTGTGATTTTAATGGGAGTTGGGATTTCCATTTTCCATTGGTAGAATTTTCTTATAACAAATTGTACCACTCGAGCATCGAGATGGCACCTTATAAGGCTTTATACAGTAGGAAGTGTAGATCTCCTCTGTGTTGGGTTGAGGCTGGTAAGAGGGAGCCTTTGGGGCCAGATCTTATTTTGGAGACCATTGAAAAGGTTAGACTGATTTAGCAATGGATTTAGATTGCTCACAGTCGTCAGAAGAGTTACGCTGAATCGAGGCGTAAACATTTGGAGTATGTGGTAGGAGACCATATATTCCTGAAAGTATCACCTATGAAAGGTGTTATGAGATTTGGGAAGAAGGGCAAGTTGAGCCTGTGATTCATTGGTCCTTTTGAGATAATTAGCCGAGTTGGTTCCGTTGCTTATGAGTTGGCGTTACTACCTCAGTTTTCTTCTGTTCATCCAGTATTTCATATTTCACTTCTGAGAAAGTATATCTCTAATCCATCCTATGTTCTGGTACCACAGTCTGTTGAGGTTCGACCTGATTTGCCTTATGATGATGTTCCTATGAGGATTATTGACTGGCAGGTCAAGAAACTCCAGAACAAAGAGATTGCTTCAGTGAAAGTGATTTAGAGACATCACTCTAGTGAGGAGGCCACTTGGGAGGCCGAGGATGAGATGTGGCGTAGATATCTACACTTGTTTGACTCTATTAATTCATAGGTTAGTGAGTTTAATTGTTGTTTTTGCATTTCCTACATTTCGCATTACATTTTTGCATGTTTGTGAGCTTTGCTCAGGTTTGGCAGAGTTTTGGTAGGATGTTAGTTGCTTTCGGCAAACTATATTTTGGAGGTCTAGGTTTGATCTTAGCCTTACCTTATTTGTCCAAAAATTCGAGGACAAATTTATTTTGAGGGGGAAAGTATGTAAGATCATGTATTTTTGGAATTTAATTTTGGTTATTTTCCAAGTATTATTTTAATTAATTTTGGTTATTTTATAATTAATTTAGAAAAATAATTTTATTAATGTTGGAAAAATTATAAAAAAATATTTTAAATGTTAATTTATGATTAATGAAATTTTTGAAGCAATTAAGTTGGTTAATTAAGTTGAAATTGGTGGATAACGGAAATTAAATTCGGATGAAATAGAAGAAGGAAAGACAGGTCGTTTGGCTGGGTTAATAATACTACATGTCGTTGGGATAGGAGGGAAGCTGAACCTTTCATAGAAACGACACGCCTTTCCGAGTAAGTAGTCGGTCGTCGATCACTTCCGTGTGTGGTCCATTCAATTGTGTGCTGAGACCCACCAGAAGCAACGCCATTTCTCTGATTTCTTTTCAAATATCAACCGCCAGCCACCGCCCAAAAAGTCTGATTTTCTCCAGAATTTGAAACCCAATTCCACTGCCCATATAAGTCTGTCTTTTGATTTTTTTTTGTCATTTCTTCACACCTGCACTTCTTCTTCAGCATTCTCTCAACCTCCACTCATTTTCTCTTCAGATAAGGTAAGAAATCGTGGCTAAAAACTCCTTCATTTCCACTGTTGAAATATCATTTATTTTTCTTCATTTCCCAATTTTATTTATAAGTATTGGAGAACGATTTGGCTTTCCTTTGTGATGATTTATGGAGATATTTAGCTCGTTTTGATTAGATTTTAATGGTTTAAAGGTGGGAAAATAGGAGAGGCTGAAGTTGAGGTCGGGTGAGAGTTTGTTGAAGTGTTGGTTGGTTAAATCCAACTTTGTTGGACTGTTTTGTTGCTTGGATGACTTCTGAAATGATTTTAGGATATTTTCCATGATTTCTGGACTTGTTGAAGTTGTGGGAAGGTGTTTTGATTGGATAGAAGTGTGTGGTTACATGTTTAAAAGTTTGAGAGACCATTTGGTGTGTTTTTAAAGGAAAAGGACCAAAACTGAAGTTGTCCATAAATCTGGAAATTTAATTTAGGGACTGAACTTGATATTTTACAAGCTGGGTCAAATTTATAATTTTGAAAATTAGAAATATAAATTTGTAATTTTCAGAAAGGACGAACATATTTGTAATTTTTGAGGAATTAAAAATAATTTTGTAATTTTGAGAAATTGAAGGATTTAAAGATAAATTTAAAATACTTGGAGGACTTAGTTATAAATCATAAATATTTTAGGCACTAAGTAAAATTTGCCAAGTCTTGGGGACTAAAACATAATTTTACATTGGTCGGGGACCAAGCTGTAATTTTACGTAGATTTTGAATTTTGGATTAAGAATGATAGAATATCATTCAAAATATAATTTTGAGGATATTTTGAGGCTCCGAGTTTGCATTTACATTGCATAGCATTTCGAGTTGTCTACGATATATTTGTTGATATATTTTTTTTTGTTCAGCTTCTTGTTCCTGGCAGCGAGACCAACCACCGACGAGTGGGGTTTGACTGACGTGTACGCTTGGATTTCCATGTTAGTAAATAGTAGCTTCAGATACATAGGTTGTATCTCGAAACTACTATTATTTTTGTTATGCTAAACGTACTATTTTGAATATGAACTAATCTGAGGATTGACTAATGATTAAACTGGTTAAATGCTTAATAATCACTAATGTGTTTTGAACTGATATATATGTATTATATATCTTCATACAAATTTTGTTGCTAAACGCATGCTATGATTTTATACCATAAAATAGTATAATATGATTTGATTTTCTAATATATGGGGCACTCGTGCTATGGGTAGTAGTAGTTTTTAGTATACCAATGATATGAGAAATCCCAGCTACCAGGGATGCCAGTAGCCATGTGTTCTAATCCAACACATGGTGTGTTAGTGATTAGTGGCAGAGTCCACATCACATATGTTGTAGTGTCAGGTGCACACATTTGATATGGTCCCATATTTATGATATATGTTTTGACTCTCAAAAAGTATTGGATACGTTTTTTGTGCCTGTTGTTTACTTTATTTTTGAATGTTTTGGAAAATGATTTTTGAACGCTACTATGTTTTAGGGTGTGTGTGTGTGTGCGTGTGTATGTATTTGTCTACCAACATTGCATGTGTTAGTTTTTGAACTGTTTTCAAAACAGTCTTTGTGAGGCACGTATGAGACGATCTGGAGTGTTATTCCTCATTGAGCCCTGACCCCCTTTATTTTTCTATCTATGTTGATTCTTGTATCTCAGGTTCACATATTTTGGTTTTGGCAACCATTCTGCACTTTTGATTACCAGTGAGGCGTCTATTAGTTAGAGATGCCTTTTTGTCCGAGCTCTTCTTTTGTATTGTTAGAGCTCTGCACCGATATGCTGTTGGGTTACGGGTTTTTCCATTTGTATTTGATATTTTATACTGCTGATTATTTTGGATATATTTGTTATTTGATTTACGATATTTATTTTAGTACTTATGTTTTAAACGATAATATTTTCGTTGAATGTTTTAAATAATAATTAAACATTTTGGGTAGTATGTTCTAATCTTTGGAGGCTTGTACGAGATGTGTCCGGCTTCCATAGACAGTTTGTCTTGTGCGCCGGTCTCGACTTGACTTTGAGTCGTGACAGAATTGATCATTCATTTCTTTGGGTTAGTGAAATCCAAATTTGTGGAAGGAAAATCTTGATGATTTTTTATTTGTTTGTTGAAAAGGATTGTAGATTCATGTTTATAAGGTTGATTAGAGTGAATATAGGTGTTTGGATTTGATTTCTATCGGTTGAATTGAAAGTCAGGCTATTTGTGTAATTTGTCATTTGAGGACCAAATGAGATATTTGCCATTTAGGGACTAAAATATAATCTTACATATGTTTGAGGATTAATTTAGATATTTTGAGATTCTATGAGGATTAATATGTCATTTGGAGAGTTGGGACCAAAATATAAATTTGGAATATTTTAGGGACTAGTTGGTAATTTTACAAAATCTTGGGCTAAAGTGTAATTTTACACCGAGGTGAAATATTTGATTTATTATGTTAGGCTTTGTTTCAAAAAGGGTTTTAGGCCTTGTTTGAGAATTTGGGTTTGCATATGCATTTGCACGCATTACTGTACCGCCACAGTAACCTTATTTTGATTTGATTTTAATATGTCTATTCCAACTTTGCTTGGTTTCCTAGGAGACCAGTCATTCACAGGTGCCCTCAAGATTTTTCTTAAAAGCTCTGAGTTTGAGTATGTCTTGCCAAGATCTTTCAATCCATTTAGAATGTCATTGAAGAGATCGAACATCTCTTGGATTCCTTCTCTCTCTTTCATCTTGAAAACCTCATACTTGTGCATAAGAAGTGAGACCTTGTTCTCCTTCACTTGGGATGTTCCTTCATATGTGATCTCCAAGGTTCTCCAAATCTCATGAGCAGTAGAAAATTGTTGGACCTTGTTGAATTGTGTTTTGCTCAAGGCACAAAACAAAATGTGCATGGCCTTATTGTTATATCGCACCATTTCGTTGTCACAGTCTGTCCATTCAGCTTTTGGTTTCAAGATTTCTTCTCCATCTACTATCTTCACAGGAATATAGGTACCCATCTCTACTGCATCCCATACTTCTTCAACTTCACACCTTAAGAAGACTATCATTCTTGTCTTCCAATAAACATAGTCGCTGCGATCAAAGAAAGGAGCTCGGTTAGTAGCCAAACCTTCATATTTGGATATATCTCCCATGGATGCCATTTTGGATCTTATACTCAAGGTTATTAGACCTTAAAATATTGAGACTTAGCTTTGATACCAATTGTAATCCCAATATGGCTATCCAAAAAGGGGGTGAATTGGATTTCTTGCTAAGTATACAAACTTTTTAAAACTTTTGGAAATATTTTGAAAAACAAAAGTTGATATCTAAATCCAACACACAACCACAGAAATTGAACTAAAAATAAGTAAGGGATGGAGAAAACAAATCCAATATTTATAGTGGTTCAGTCCTCCTTAACCTACATCCACTTCTCTAGTCTCAACTAGAGAATTTCAATCCACTATCACTTCCTCA
>CAODLS012408052.1:0-16327 GCA_948243855.1 Flueggea neowawraea | reverse complement strand
TTCATCTGCAGCTGGTTTCAACATGTTGTTTTGGAGTCTATGTGCCTCGGATTGGACTTCATCGACCATCGTGTTCAACTGGTCACCTGAAGAAAATACATGAGCATCGTTCTTGAACTCTATCCAACTTAGTCCAGGTTCCTTTTCTATCATCAAACCTCTTATCTTTCTTCTCATTTCTGCAACACCATCCCATCTTCCTACAGCAGTATAAAGATTTGAAAGCAAAACATGTGTTGCACTATCTTCTGAATTCCATCTCAGTACTTGTTCTGCTGCATGAAGTCCTACTGTCAAGTTCCTTCTGTCAACACGAGCTCAGCAGAGTTCTCCATAGTTCCGTACCCTCTTCGCCATAAGTTGCTTCAGTAATTATTTCTTGGGATTACATGGATAAGGTTTTCCTCTGAAGTACCAACAACTAATGTCTGAAGTACTGATTGATGGGCACTTCTGCACTTGAATTTAATGGTGAATTAGAACTTGAATTAAAAAATGCTAACTTGTTTATGATAGCTGGAGCCATTCGAGTATTGTGAGATATTTTGAAGTATTTGGAGCAGGAGGATGCTGATCATCTTCTTGAAGTGTACTTGAACTCTGTCAGTTCATTTCTTTCAAATTTTCCTTGGGATTACATGGATAAGGTTTTCCTCAGCCAGATTTCTGGCATTTGCGAAATTGATATCTAAAATGATCATCTGCCTAATGTATTTCTTGGAAATGCTTGTGAAAACGAGCCAAAGGTTCTGCTCTTGGGGAATTTACTTCAGTTACTTTGTTCACTTGTTGAGCAAGCTCCCACTGTAGAAGTCGAGGTTGGTTTGCAAGATCAACATCCATATCTTTGTGCAATTATCAATTACATGCCTAAAATTTTACGCTGGTGCCTGGGAAAGCCAGGCAGTGTAGAAGTGCCCATCAATCAGTACTTCAGACATTAGTTGTTGGTATGGATCTTAGCCCTTTCGCTTGTTAAGTTTTTAATTTACCATTACTCTTTTTGATGGATTATTTTCGGACAGTCATATTGAGAAATGTCATATGGTCACATCTTCACATTTTTGCCGCATTTTACCATTGCTAATGTCAAGTTTGAAATCATATCTCATATTTTACCTTGGTATTGTAAATACGGAAAAGTTACACCCATGGGCTTGTTTTGCAGGTGCTTATGCTGAGGCTCACTTACAATGCTCATCTAAGTTGCCCAACTACTTTTTCTTGGCTGCAACTTCTTCATGATTACTTTGAAGAACTTTTGCAGAGATCCATAGTCCATATTGGAAACAGTCAAGATGATTGTCTAGAAGGTTCTCCATTCTCATTGGGTCTTTATGGTGGCAAAGAGCATGGAACACATTCCCTTCATTTGCAAAGGCAGGCTGTTTTTCTCTTCTTGAGGTGTTGTTTCAATTTGATTGGTTTGAATGGAGAAACTAACAGGCCATGTGCATCTGAGACTAGTAACTGCTTGATTTTTGGCTCAGTGCTAGACCTGGATTCTTGTAGATAGAGGTTCTTCAGAGCTGTATAAATGGCTTCAATGTCATAGTTCAACTGAAGTGTCTCTGGACTACGAAACCTATTCAGAGAAGTGCATAGGCTTTGTCTTATCTTTTCTGAGGCTGTACATGCATGAGGTTTGTTATGATATTTAAATGCATGGCACATAGTATTTTGAGAGCCTTTCTAGTTTTGTGCTTCTCTCTTGAAAACTCGAGTTGTAACTTATGAGTTGCTTTGAGCAAACATGTAACTGTAGTTAATTTTTTTCTCATCACACATTTGTCTTCTGTTCTCTAAATTATCTAATTGACTCTTATGAAATGCAGGATGATTTATTATTTAAGATGCTATTGCAACTTCTTAGCATACCATTCTATTCCGAGCAACAGTGAGTGCTAAACATTGCAGTTGCTATGTTGTTTTTGTTAACTTTTAAATGGATTTCATCAGGATTAATAAAGTTTTGCCGCACAGGTTACATGGAGAAAAATTTTCATTTCAGAATGTGAAAGATAATATTCTTGTTCATGCTTCCAAACTTTTCAATCCTATATGCCTGTTCCATCTATTTCTTGCAGAGGCAAGTGTTTATACATTTGTAGCATTTGATGTTCATCCTTAGCTCTTTCAACAAGCATAAGGAAGGGAAATAAAGAATGATATTAAGTTGCTTTCAAAATTCAAACTACATTTCAAAAACTTAAGGCCCGTGCTTACTTTTGCAGTTTTTTTTCTTCTTTCTTTCTTTTTTTAAATTTTTTGCAGCTACATTATGACCACCAAGTACTACTTGATTACCTTATTTCCAAGGATACAGGAACCAGTTGTGCAGAATATCTTTTAAGGTATTTCTTCACGGTGTTAACATGTTGTTCCTAACTCTTGAGAATCCCAACATATTAAAGCAATTTTCAGTTATTCCCTGTCTACAATTGATTAGTTGGTAGTTATCTGATTATTTTTTTTACAATTTTTTTAATTAATAAGGAAAAATTTGGATTTTTTATTCATAATGAGACACCTGAGCTAACTAACTATTCTTAGACTTGTTTTCAGCAAAATATTTATTTATCCTTGGTGTTGAGGTTATTTATCGTTTTCCTTGTTATCTGTTCCTTGCAGGTCTTTACATACAGTATGCAATTCATGGAATTTATTTAAAAACTTCCCTATGAATGGGAAAGTGGCAACAGATTCATCATTCAAGAAAAGGAAACTTTGGTTGGATGATTGTCAGGCTCAGCCATCTTCTGTAACTTCAAAAGGAATTCCTTCATCAGTGGAGGAGGAGTGTAAGAGAGACTATGAACATGATCTCAATCATTCAAAATACAATAAAAATTCATTCAAAGAAGCCAGAGATTGCTTACTTTCCTTGAAAAGTTCTGTGGAAAATCTTCATCGGAAAAATTTGTTTCCCTACAATCCAAAAGTCATCCTGAAACGGTGTGTTCTTCTGTCTTGCTATCTTATTTTTTCTTTTCTTTTATTTTCTCTTAATGCCTTCACAACAAGTTATTGACAGTTATCTGAAGAGCTCTTCTCCTTTTGGCATTTTTTATTTATCTTGAGAGGAATTTGTAATATGACAAGCATCTATTACATCCTTTGAGTGGTTGATAATGTAATTCGAGTCTTCTATTAAGAAACTTCTGCAAAAGTACTGTTTTCAAGGGTTGTTAAAACTCAGGGAGAGCTGCCTCTGGTAGAGTGATTTCTTATTCTATGTTCAGGAATTAGCTTGCTAGAAATCAGTAGTTCATGTTTCTGTGTTAATAATGGAAAAGGCACAACTTATTACACATAAGTGTTTAAGGCTTACATTTTTATGCATATGCCTGGTGGTTGACGAAGTGTTCTTTTACAGTGCTTCTTTTTAAATGCTAAAAATCTGCACAATAATCATGCTGGTTGATTTCTTCTTGCAGTTTAAGCAACTTTCAAGAATTATGCTTGAATCTGAAGAACTGACCTGCAGGCTGCAACAGAATGAACTATTTAGGAACCATTGCTGCAATGTCTTTCTTGCACGCCACAATTTGTTTCAAGAGAAACTACCAAATTAGATAATGTTGCTACTATTGACTGGGAAGATTATATTCATGGAGATATCAATTATATCGATCAAATGGACAGAAATACTTATCAAGGAAGACAGGAAGGCATTACCCTTGAGTCTACATAATTGTGGTATGGGATTAGACATCAGAGATTTATTATACGTAGATGGTTATCTCTAAGAAATGATATAAATCTGATATTAGCAGATTTGCACTTTCAATTTCCTCATTTGTCTTATTTACAGTGATTTGGAGGAGCATGTGAAAATGATAATTGACCATACAAGATACAATGATGAACAAGCAACCTCACTCCTGTGCAACTGTCCAAGTGCCTTAATTGCTTGTTGAAAGTTTATAATGTTACGTCATAAAATAGCAGTCTCCCAAAAGATTCCAAAGCCATGTGCCCCCCCCCATGTTATATTTCTTCGATCACTTCTAATAATAGACAGAACAGAGCCAAGGAAAAGCTTGTTTGACTAGCGGAGATGGAGATAGGACAGAGGCGTTTTGTGTTGGTCCATGGAGCATGATGTTGGTATAAGGTGGCAACCCTCCTAAAATCAGCAGGTCACAAAGTCACAGCCTTTGACCTAGCTGCTTCTGGGATCCATCCAAAGCAGGTTAATGAGCTCCAATCAATCTCTGACTATTTTGAGCCTTTGATGGAATTCATGGTTTCTCTGCCACCAGATGACAAGGTGATTCTAGTCGGTCACAGCTTGGGTGGATTTAGTATTTCTGTTGCCATGGAAAGATTTACCAAGAGAATTTCTGCTGCAGTCTTCATTTCTGCCTTTATGCATGGTCCTCACCTTGATTTTTTTACTGTAAGAGAGGAGGTACCATCGACAACCTCTGCGGAGTAGCGAAGTTTATTTAGTTATTTTTCTTGTTTCTGTCATGTTACTTTGGAAATTCCAGTATGCAAGGGGAGTTGATTCGTACATGGATTCACAATATGCCTTCGATGATGGGCCCGGCAACCCTCCAACCTCCCTTCTCTTTGGATCCAATTTATTGTCCACCAAGTTGTATCAGCTTTCCCCACCTGAGGTAAGAGCCATCTTCCATTGCATTTGCAGTTAAGAGAAATTGAACTTACTTGTTTTTATTATGCTTTTATTTCATACACATTTGTTTTAAATCTTATTTATGCAGGATTTAACACTAGCGAAGATGTTGGTGAGACCTGTCAAGGTGCTAAGCAGTGAAGCAGTACAAGCTGAAGTGCTCACAAAGGAGAAATATGGGTCTGTTCCTCGAGTATACATTGTGTGTGACCAAGATGAAATAGTGAGCGAGGGCTTGCAGAGATGGATGATTGAACACAATCCGACCCATGAAGTGAAGGTCATCCACGGGTCTGATCATGTGGTCATGTTTCCCAGACCGTAAGAGCTGTGTGCTTGCCTCCTGGAGATTGCCATGACATACTTGTGAGTCCACATCTTCTTCGTCTAGGCTTGTTGCTGCTCTAAAATGGATTGATCATGGATTGGATCATCACTGAATTGAATATTCACTGAAATCCGACATTATGAATTGCGAATGAAATGTAATGACATTTTCATTTCTTCTCTTGCTCATAATTTCGGGGTGGAATTTTGTACAAATGGCAAATGTTGTTGAGTCAAGATTTGTGCTTATAAGTTCAAACTCAGTACCCATTACATTGCCATTAAATTCCACTGCAAAGGCCTTGTATTTGCGATCTGAGCTGTTTGAAAATTGGCAATTTGAAAAAGTTCTGTTTTTTTTTTTAAATTCCGGAACAAGAAGGAACATGTGTTTGTCCCATTATAAGTGGAGCTCAGAGGAGTACCAGCAGATGAGTATTCTGCGGTCAGGATTCGATGCTTTGTTGTTGGCAAGTGACCCTGGACTTAAGCACACTTCTGATAACAGGTCTTATCCAAATATTATCTGAATTTGATAGGCAGATTCAGTCAACAGTAATGGCAGGGGATGAGGAGATTCACAGTTAATACCAGACAACACCTTCAACTTTCTTCTCCTCATTTCTTGGAACTTGAATATGTTCTCCAAATCACTCTCCGCGAAATCACATTTTCTTTCCCTGGAAACATGCCGGCACCGAGGAAGAGCAGTCATGTCCACAAAGATAACATGTTCAAGACAGCAGGTGCAGGGTGACACCAGGAGGCATTTTGTTCTGGTCCATGGAGCTTGCCATGGTGCATGGAGTTGGTCAGCTATACTAAAGTCTGCTGGTCGCTATGTTACTGCTCTAGACATGGCTGCTTCTGGGATCCATTCAAAGCAGGTTAATGATTCTTTCTCTGACTATTATGAGCCTTTGATGGAATTCATGGCTTCTTTGCCACCAGAAGAAAGAGTAGTTCTTGTAGGTCATAGTATGAACGGGATTTGTATGTCTATTGCCATGGAAAAGTTCCCTGAGAAAACCTCAGTTGGTGTCTTCAGTGCTGCTACTATGCCTGGTCCTGACTTAAGTTTCAAAGACACAGCAAAAAAGGTACTCTTTGAATCCCCAATTGATCTTGCATTATCATGTCAATGTATAAATTTTTCAACTGTCTTCACTGCAACTATGTGCAGTTTTCTGAGAAACCAGTTTCCATGATGGACAACCAGTACGTGTTCGGCAATGGGAACAATAACCCTCCAACTGCATCACTTCTAGGACCTAAGTACATGGCTGCCAAGCATTATCACTTATCACCGCCTGAGGTAAGAGTGAGAGTCTAATGTTGCTGGAAGCTATGCTGAGTTGTATCAGTCCTAAACATGACACACTGATGCAGGATTTAGTTCTGGCAACAATGCTGGTGAGACCTTTCCCTCTGTACAATGAAGAAATTGTGCTTACTAGAGGGAGATACGGTTCCATTCCCCGAGTTTACATCGTCTGCGACGAAGGCAATGACGATTTTCAGAGGTGGTTGATTGGGAAGAATCCGGTGGATGAGGTGAAGGTTATCCCTGGTTCTGATCACATGCCAATGATTTCTAAGCCACAAGAGCTCTGCACTTGCCTGCAGGACATATATTGCTGATAAATACTACTAAGTTAACTTGTTGCTTTCATTTTCTTTGTTGAAACCGCAACTTAAATGCACGTATAGTGATCAATTTAAAGAAAAACAATGTCAGATGAGTGTACTTTGTGGCAGAAAATCTTCAGCCATCCAGAAATTATGAGGAGAAATGAAGACAAGAAGCGTTGAATTGAAAACAAATTTCTCCAGAATACGATATGTAAAAACAATATGGAAGCCACACTAACATTTGCTAGACTGCCATCTGCCTCTGACTAATTTCTCTCTCGCGTCAAGCCAATCATCAACATTGCATCAAGTTTTATTGGATTTCATTTCTCATGCGTGTACGTTGAAGAATCCAATGCAATGCTGATTGCGTTGTTGTACTAATGGTGAGAACTAGTGATAGTGATAACCAAGCTAATGAGATGGAGATCCTCATCATATAGTAGTTTTTTTATCAACATATATTTTGTGATAAATTAAATACTAAAAATTTTGCAATGAGTACCTTAATTTATTTTATTAACTTTGGAATTTTATGGTCGTTCTGATTTGTATTCACCTCTTTGTGAGAAAAAAATATATTATATGCATAATTTATTAAACATATGTCCATCCAATATTTTCTTAAAGTTTTGACCTTAACGAATATCATATATGATGTACTTATTTTCATGTCTATGCATTTTCGTCCCCAAAAATTTAGAGCCAACTGCATGTGTCAGTCCAATCATCAAAGCATATATTAATCTCAGCTTAAAAGATTTCTTGTGTAGCAGTTCATAAACATATGTCTTTTGTGTTGGCATCGGAATGACATATCCGTCGGCACAATTGAAACCTTGTGCATTTTTTTTGCAATAATAGTTTGATGGACTTACAATAATATATATAAGGGGGTCTCTTCTTTTTGTTTTTGATTTTTGCCATTGTTGTATTCTGCCCTCATTATTAAATAATTACACAAAGTGGTTTATTTTGTTTTATACATAGTTGGATTTAAAATTTAATTTTATGATACTTGGGTTTGCTTTTATGAGATTTTAGTCTATATTGCAAGTGGAAAATTGAAAATGAATTACTATGTGTAATTTATGATATAATAACCGTAATTCGCTCGATACTTAGATTTGCCTCTGGCCTTGTAGTCCAACGGTAAGAGCAATCATGATTGATGTATGTATCCCGAGTTCGTACTGAACAATATACGTGTGTACGTTTAATATCTTTTTGTATTGAATTGACGTTTGACAAAAAAAAAAGTACAGCAATATATTGGACGGTGAACGTGAACAACATCAAAATAGGTAAACTAAAAGTATCGAGAGAACATTTTGTACACGTCGTCACACTAATTACTTTTATAAAACGACAAATCAGTCAGCACAAACGAAGCATCGTATAATCTAACGTTTTTCTCATGAGCAAGTCAATGACGTATTTGCTGGAAAAATTTCAAAGCAGAAAAGTCTGCGGTCTGCAGTAATATTCGGTATTTTATTTTTTGTCAAGTGATATTCGGTATCGTTGATAAGCTGCTCATCCACAACATGCAAAGGATATTGGGTGGTCTTAAAATTAAATATGTTTTTTCAATCCATTAATATTGAACTTTGTTTCAGATTACAAATCCAATTGGAGCTAATTAATCAAGGAATTACGGATTTCATACCCTCCAATATACGTTCTTGGATCAGCTAACCAATCCAAGGATTGTTGGTGCCACCAGTCCACTGAATTAGACCCGTTTAGCTGAGTTAGTTCAGTTGGGGAGTGATTTTCCATTAAGAAAAAGATTTATGGATTTCATTTTTCATGCGTGTACGTTAAAGAATCCGATGCAATGCTAATTACGTTGTTGTACTAATGGTGAGAATTAGTGACAGTGAACCGAGCTAATGAGATAGAGACCCTCAACATATAGAAGGCTTTTTGTCCACACATTTTGTGATAAATTAAATACTAAAAATTACGGCAACCACTTTCAAACTATACGGATCTTGGCCTTTTTCCTATGCATCTCCGTGTGAAATCATGCATTTTGTGTCTTTTTTTACGATTAGTCCCTATATTATTCAATTTTTCAATTTAGTCCCTATTTTAAAAAAACATTACATTTTAGACCTTTTTTACTTTTTCATCTGAACTTATTAATAACCTAAAATAAACCATAAAACAATCTGTTTAAATCTAAAAAAACACCTCAACTCATTATGAACTCAATATCAACTCAACTTAAATGCAAATTTTAAAATATTTTAAAATCTTTTTTTTAAAAAAAAAAAAAAAACCTTAGATTAACCTAAAAACAACTATTAAAAAATCTTGACTTAAACTTAAATAAAAATTTTAAACCTTTTAAAACTCTTAAAAATCTAAGAAACAACTCAATATAAACTCTTTAAAAACCTATGTAGAAAAAACAATTCTCAAAAAATAAAAAAAAAAACCTAAATTTTACATTAAACTCAGTAAAAATTCAACGTAAACTTAATATAAACTCCAACAAAAAACCATACAACATTATCCAATTAACGTCTATGTAAACTCACAAAAAAATGTAAATTTGATATAAACTTAATGTAAACTCAACCTAATCTAAATGTTTACTCAATATAATCTTAGTGTAAACTAAAACACCATGAGGCAATAAACTAAAATAAAAAACTTAACAATAATTTCATTGTTTAAAAAAACCTAAATAACAACTTTAAATGAACCTTACATAAACCTATTTAAAAACCTATTAAGGGCTAATTTACATTTATCAGTTTAAAAGGACAAGATATTAAAGCATAAGAAAAAAGGGGCTGCACAGTAATTTTACATTAAAAAACAGCAGAACCCTAGCCGCCACTGGCCGTTTGCAAACGCCACCCACCGCTGTAAACTGCGTCCCCTTACCAGATTTCACTCCCTCCACCGTTTCTCGCCTCCACTGTTCAGTTTTTATCCTCCCAACTCATATTCTCTCTGACCGAAAACAACAAGCCGGAGACAACAAAAGCAATAAACACATCTATGGTCAAAAATCAAAATAGCATAGAACTCAGATTAGATTTCACAGAAACTGAAATAGAAGTTACCACAGAAGACCTCACCAGCGTCGCAGTCGATCGAAGCAACGCCACCATCGAAGACTTCCGAAACTGTCGACATCGAGCTAGAGCTCCTTGCCCTCCGTAGCAACCACCAATTTCTCTCCAAATCCGACTGAAACGACCAAGAGAACAACAATTATGGAGCGGCGAGACACAACAACGATGGGCAACGACGGTGGTGGAGCAGATCGATTGACGAAGAACGACGACGGACAAGGAGGTCCACCAGATCTGTCAACAACAGTAGCGACAAAGCACATAGAGAGAGGAGACCGGAAGGGAGAGGAGGAGAGGCTGCGGAGATGGACAGTGAAGGAGGAGAGGCGGCAGAAAAAATGGCGTACGGAAGTTAAAGTGGGCCCCTTTTTTAAGAGAAAAAGGCCGACCTCCAAGGATTGTAAGAAAAGTAGCAAGCTATGTTGTACTGTGTAATTATCACTTTTTGTGACAGTAATAGCTTGTTAGCATCCTGAATGGTTAAACACATTTTCGCTCTAATATATTGATATATTATTATCACATTAATTTTTTAATAAATTCTTTCACTCCGCTTTTATGGGTTTGCTCGGTTGACTGAGGTTTCTTTTTATCTTGACAAGTTCTTGGGTTCAAATCTGAAGGTGGATGGAGGGTAAAAACAATTTTGAGTTTTGTCTACTCCCATTCTTTTTAAAAAAAAACTCTTCTATTTTAATAATTTAAATTATCATTAGACTCTCGTATGAGATTCATTTTTTATTTAATTTTTTCTTATAATATATACTACATAAAATATATTTTTTCACAAAAAATAATTAAATATTTTGAATTGGTGAGAAAATTAATACATTTTTTAAAAAATAAATTACAAAAAAATAAAATAACATAATTAGCAAAATTACATTTAAAAATTAAAATTATATTGAAAAAATAATGTAACGTAAAAAGTAACATTGCATGTCTAAATTAAAATTACATTAGAAAAATAACAAAACTACATTAAACTTAACCAAATTAGAGTAAGTTACATTACGCAAAATAATCAATAAACTTAAAAAATTGAGATGATTAAATTAAAACATGGAAAAAATTAAAATAGAATTTTTCTCAAAAAAAATCAATAAATTATAATAAAAAAATTCAACTTTAAAAGCCCTAAATTAAAGAGATTAAAGATAAATAAAAAATAAGAAAATAGTTACAAAAAGAAATAAAAAACAATAATATATATAAGGAGGTTTTTTTTTAACCTAATGTGATTGCCCTAACAATAATATATATAAGGAGTTTTTTTTTTTCAATTTAGCCAATGCTGTACTCTGCCCTAATTATTAAATAAACAGACAAGGTGGTTTATTTTGTTTTATACATAGTTGGATTTAATATATAATTTTATGATACTTGGATTTGCTTTTATGACATTTTAGTCTATATTGCAAGTGGGCAATTGAAAATGAATTACTATATGTGTAATTTATGATATAATAACAGTAATTCAGCTGGTAAACTAGGTTCTGAGTTTTAATCTCATGAGTATCAATTATAAAAAAAATTATGATATAATAATTTTTGCCTTAGTGAATTTATCATATGGAAAATTTATTTATCATGGTAAATTAGATAATCAAGAATTCCTCATGAGGAAGACGAGGTATTTACCAGAATCTAATACCGCATGCTATGCTACCTATGACATTGGCAACCATTGCGTAATGGTAATGGGATCTCATCCCAGATTTTTTTAAATTAAACCTTTATCTATTGACTTCTTTCTTATGACACTTGTCATCGTGCTGTCCTGAAATAATAATCTCTTTTTAAAGGAAACGATTTCAGATTAATTTGCAGCCAAACTAATGACTAATATAAAACAAGGAGGAAAAGAAACTAAAAGCAATAATTGATGAAATTGATCATATTTTAGTGCAATCATTATAGCGACAATCTGAGACTCGTGATAAGGACCTTTCAGTAGTGCATGATATTATACCTTGTTTGGTTACTCCTCAAGAAAATTAAAAGCTGCTGCGACCTCCTTGGGCAGAGAAAATTCACTCAACTGTTTTTGCTATGGATGCCGAGAGCGCCCTGACTCGGATGGCTTTATTGGCTTATTCTTCAAAGCGTTTTTGGGGCATTGTCCATCATGAGGTATGCGTTGCGGTTAGATACTTTTTATCGATCATGGTTTTATTTATGCAGGATTCAACTCTAGTAACCTAATTCTCATTCCTAAGAGCCCACATACTAATGAGATTTCAGTATTTCGTTCTATTGTTTTGAGTCGCCAAATCAATTTGGCTTCCTAAAGAATCAAAGTATCTCCATATTGTATTGCACTTGCTTTGGAGGGCATAAACCCGCTTGAAAAAACAATCTTTTGGTGGCAACATGGTGCTGAAGATTGACATAAGGAAGGCCTTTGACACTGTTGAGTGGGATTTTATTATGGCAGTTTTAACTGCATTTGGTTTTGACAGTAGATTTCTTCAGTGGATTCGGGAGATTTTCAAGTCTGCTCATCTTTCGGTGGTCTTCAATGGCTCTCCATATGACTACTTTTCTGTTTCTCGAGGAGTCAAATGAGGGGATGCTCTGTCCCCACTTTTATTCTGTTTGGCAGATGACTTCCTCAGTCACAGACTTTCTTCCTTGGTCGAAGCTGTCTCCATCGTGCTGACTAGTCATGGTCAATATGCTTTCCCATCTCATTTATTCTACGTTGATGATATTTTGTTTTTTTGTAAAGCCACATATCACAACATCGATGCTTTCAATGGTTTGCTTGAGACTTATGAGAACCTGTTTGGTCAAAGGGTCAGTTGAGATAAATCTAGTATTTTCTTTGGTAGTAAAATCAGTCTGCGGAGAAAGCAACAACTGAAGGACATGTCGAATATGCTACTAGGGTAGTGACCTTTTATTTATTTGGGTGTGCCTATTTTTATAGGCATTCTAAGGAGACAATGGCTTCCATGTATTGCTAATAGGATTGTTGCAAAATTTGCTAAATGGAAAGGCGATATGTTGTCTCAAGCAGGTAGTGCTTGTCTAATTGATTCAGTTATTATGGGATCTTCCTTGCATTCTTTTGTTGTGTATCAATGGCCTAAAAATCTCCTTACATACATGGAGAACTCTATCATTAAGTTTTTTGTGGACATGCTCAACTATGACAAAAAATTTATTAGCAGTGCCTTGGAGTATTTGTTGCCAACTAGTCAAAGAAGGTGACTTTGGTCTCAAACATTTGAAGCCTTTGAATGAGGCCCTTCTGCGAAAGTTTTCTTCAAATATTATTTAAGGAAAATCTTTTGCTAGCTCTATTTTTAGGTGGCGTTTCCTGAACTCCAAAGAGTGACCTAATTCTTTTTATTGGTCATTCATCCACACTCAATTCTACAACATGCTTGAGGACTCTATTTGGTTGGTTGAGGAAAACAATACAGTCAGTTTTTGGCATGATAGATGGTTGATTCCCACAGTGACGATTTACATTGTAGGCAGTGTGAGGGACTTCAGAGAAAATGTAGAGAAAATGGCGAAGGAAAAATTCCATGGCATATGCGCCTAGATTTTCCTATTTTGGCTCATAATATTGATAATGCACGAGTCTTTTTTATAGTGTGGATCAACTATTCTGGATTCCTTCTATGGATGGGAAGGTTTCCACCATGGCGGTTTATGAATTCATTTGGCCTCAAGGTAGAAGTGAGTTATGACATCGTTTTATTTGGGCTCATTACATCCCTCCTTCACGCTTTTTTATTTGCTAGAAAGCAATCCATAGACGGACACCGACTAAAATGGCTTTGATGAACTGTGGGTTTGCTATGGTTTCTATTTGCCGACTTTGTTGTAGTTCCATTAAAACCCTTAATCATTTGTTCTTAGAATGCATCTTTGCTAAGGAAGTGTGAGAGGTGGTTTGGAATCTTTTTGGCCACTCTTTTCCTTCATGCAGTTCTCTTTTAGAGCTTTTTGACCTAACTGCCATGTTGAAGTTCATCACTCAACTTCGGGTTTATTGGAGAGCTTCCTTAGTGACTACGGTATGGATGCTTTGGCAGACCAAAAATAAGGCCATCTTTGATGAAGTTTTCACCTTCTGTTTCCTTTATCTCTTAGGCAAATTTGGGATGTTATTTGTTAGGCCAATTACTTTATAGCTGGCTCTATAAATAATAGTCTTTTTGACATTCATGTTCTGCCACAATTGAGCATCCAAGGTAGACTGTCTAAAGATCCAAAAATTCTTTCAGTTCTTTGGAAATCTCCTCCATCGAATTGGATGTCTTTCTGCGATTCTTCTTCTGGCGTTGGTGGAGTTTTCTGCAATCCCCAGGGATTTCCTAGGGGTTGTTTCTCTTTTCCAACAAGTGGGGTGCCTATTTTTGTTGCTGAACTTATTGTTGCAATTTGGGCAATCAAGAAAGCTTGGGAGTTAGGTTGACATTCATTATGGATTGAGAGTGACTCTACTTATGTGGTGCAGTTAATTAGGACTCGCTATGTTTCGGTACCTTGGCAAGTTTATCTAGAATGACAAGACTATTTACACCATTTGTCTCATATGCTTGTGGTTGCTTCTCATATCTTTAGAGAAGGCAATGGGGTAGCTGATAAGCTCGCCAATTATGGAAGGTCTCTGGATAGCTTGAAATGGTGGCCTATTTTTTTCAATTTCTGCGGCTCACTTATCTATGATGACTTAAATAGAGTTGAGTTGTTCCGCTTTGTTTAGTTGAGGATTGTTCTATTTTTTGCCTTATTTTGTTTGCCTTATTTTGGTGGTATCTGCTTACTTTACATATTTTCTTTTCCATTAATAAAATTTGAGCTCATGAAGATGAAGAGGTTGTAGGGGAGGTGTCAACCTAGTTGGGATGTTCTTGTTGCGGTCATTGAATCCTGTGATTCATCCCTTTATTTTAAAAAATGATAGCGACAATCAACGCTAATGAGATCTCATGTTGGATTGTTTTGGAATAAGTTAGTGATAATTAAATCTTGGACTTGTGGACTAAAATTAGTCTATGTAACCATCTCTTTGTTAACAAAAAAAAATATTTCACATATAAATAGATGAAACCAAACAAATCATTATTATAAGACAAATCTACCAATGGACTTGTAGTTTATTAGTACACAAATAAACTCCAACACCAAGATGTCGATAGTTTCATTTTCAGTGAGAGCACTTAAAATGAAAAAAATATAATAAGAGAGAAATGATAAAGCATTTTTTTCATGAAATGCAGGAGGGTTAGGGATCAGTTGCGTACCATGACATCCTAACTAAGTTGGCATCCCGGTAGCACCCAACTCCTAAGCTCCAAAGTATTATTAATATAAATAAAATAATTCATTACAAAATAATAATGAAAGGGAGGCTACGAAAAAGGTAGCATTCCCAACTTTCATAAGTAACGTGCAAGCCGACGTTTCGACCTCTTAGAGAGTCTTGCTCGATATGTGCCCTGCCCATCAGAGTTATTCCTGGCTTTTCGGGACGAAAGAGTAATCCCTTCGCCTTCCTCTTTGTCCACATCATCAGCCCATGATCGAGGAACCTCTTCCCCTCCATTATCCTCATCATTATTGACCTCCACCAAAGCTAGCAATCAGTGCCATATTTTAGTGCTATCTCGAAGAGACAATGGCAAAGCTGTTGAGGTTTGGAGAACATAACCATATGATCAACACCATTAATCTCCATGACACCATCGACTGGATTATTTTCAATCATCCATCTTTGGAACAGAGCAGATATGACTTTATCTTCATCACACACAACATAAACTCTTGTCACTGACCCATATTTCTCTTCACTAAATTTTTTTGCCTTGGACAAGTCATGCAAGTACATTGATGATGGCCTCACCAAAGTCTTTGCCAATTCAAGATCCTTCAATAATGAAAAAAAAGATAAATTAGCAACTAACTACCAATAAATTTGTAACTTATTGGTACTAAAGTCAATTACAGCACTGAAAGTTCGATTTCAAGTAGTAGTAAAAAATAACTTATAAAAAAATTAGCAACTAATTACATAAATTTTTCATAATTTTTTTTGTCAATACTAATATATTACATAATGGTTTTTATCAAGCTAATTACTTAATGTTGGAGTTTATATTAAAAAAAGCATATATATGTACCTCAACAGGGCTATTTTGATAAAGCAAGGACGACAGAAATTTAGGACCAAAAAGCATTGTCATTAGCTGATTTTGAGGGTCTGCGGGAGTAGAAAGCTGTGTGTCCGACCAGACATCTCTGCCCATCCTCGCAACGAACTAATTTACATCATACAAAAATCGAAATTGTTTAGATGTCGACTTAATTTTAAGATGGTATCAAAACAGTAAATAATTTTATTTTAGAATAAAAGTAAATGAAACAAGTACCTCCAAGACAAATGAAGGTCGATGAAGGGTATCAGGCATCAAAGCAGTCAAGAAAACAGCAACAGAGACCTTATGTGGAAAGTTTTCCATGGCAAGAGCCAAATTAATTCCACCGACGCCGTGACCAACAAGCATGACATTTTCATTCTGTGGAAGTGAAGACAAGACCTTCAATAAAGGCTCTGTGTAGTCATAAAATGTGGGAGCATCTTGAATTGGCTTGGGATGGATCCCTG